>PVIR01000801.1:0-150837 GCA_004026965.1 Petromus typicus | reverse complement strand
ATTTCACTTATGAGGATATCCTCAAGGTATGTCCATTTAAGTAGAAATGATTCAAACTTATCATTTTTTATGGCAGAGTAATACTCCATTCTGTAGAAGAACCACAGCTTTTTTATCCAGTCTCCAGCTGATGGACATTTGGGTTGTTTCCAAGATGTAGCAATCACAAACTGGGCTGCTATAAACATGGGTGCACATATGTCTCTGTGATATGAGTCTTTTAATTCTTGTGTGTATATACCTAGCAGGGCAATGGCCAGGTCAAATGGGAGGATAGTTCTTTTCTTAAAAAACAGCAAACAGAGAGAGTGTTTGAGGGGAAAGTGGAAGAGAGAGGCCGGGAGGAAGAATGAGAGGAAAAAAGGGAGAGAAGGGGAGACAGAGGGAGAGGGAGAGGCAGGGTTGGGGGGGGGCTATGAATCCAAAGCTTGTTCTTTGAAAATATTGATAAAGTAGACAAACCTCTAGGCATACCAATAAGGAAAAAAATAAGGGAGAGAAGAGGTATAAATTTTTTTTTTAAGAGACTGGCTCTCGCTTTGTAATTCAGCTGGCCCTGAGCTCAGCCTCAAACTCACATCACAGCAATCCTCCTGCCTCTGTCTCCCGAGTGCTGGGATTACAGGCGTGAGCCACCACGCCCGGCACTGTGGTATGTGGTACTGATTGCTGCTGGGGTGAGTCTCCACACCCAGTATTGTATGTGGTTACTGGGGATCAAACCCAGGTCTTTGCACTTGGAAGACAGGCGCCGGAATCACTGAGCTAACTCCCCAGCCCAGAAGAGATATAAATTATCAAGAAGAGATATAAATTATCAAAAATCAAGAGTGAAGGAGGAAATCCAGGCACAGTGGCTCACACCTGTAATCCCAGCACTCAAGAGGCAGAGGCAGGAGGACTGCCACAAGTTTGAGGCTAGCCTGGGCAATAATAGTGAGTTCAGGGTCAGCCTGAACTACAGAGAAAAATATATCTTTTTATAAAGTAAATGATACTCTTGCACCAAAGCCAAAGGCAAGATAGGAAGGGAAAGCAGCAGCCCAATATCCCACATCAACAAAAAACAAAAGGCCTCAGTAAAATACCACAGAATGAATCTGGCAAAATATGAGATAATTAATATGCCATGATTAAGTGGATCTATTCTCAAATTGAGGACTTATTCATGGTTTAACAATAAAAACCAAGAGGGCAGGGGATTTAGCCCAGTGGTTCAGGACTTGCGCCCACCACCAATCAGAACCACACACCACAGTGCTGGGCATGGTGTCTCACGCCTGTCATCCCAGCACTGGGGAGGCAGAGACAGGAGGATTGCTGTGAGTTCAAGGCTCACCTGGGTTACATAGTGAGCTCAGGACCATCCTGAACCACAAAGTGAGACCCTGTCTCAAACAAACAACAATAAAAAAAAAAAAAACTAAACCCAAACCAAAACAATAACAACAACAAAACCAAGAGGGTCCAGGATTTAGCTCAGTGGTTTTGGTGCCTTCCTTGCAAGTGCATAGTCCTGAGTTCGATCCCCAGCACCCAACAAACAAACAAACAAAAGCAAAAATGAAAAAGAACCCCAACCAAGTAGAAATAGAAGCTAACTTCCACAACCTGAGAAAGGGTGCTTAAGAAACATGCTTAATGGTAAAAAATCATATACTTTCCCCTGCTTGGAAATAAGATGAAAGTTTCCTTTGTCGTCATTTCTACTGAGCAATACAAGAAGTCTAGTCAGTACAAGCAGAGAAGTAAAAAACCAAATAGAAACTCCAGCTGGAAAGAAAAAAAAAATCCAGAACTTTTTTTGTGTGCAAATTATATGATCATCCATCTATGTAGAAAATCCTAGTAGATTAACCAAAAGCTACTTAGATTTATTAGAGATGTTATCATGGTAATGAGACTCAAGGTTAATATACAAAAATCAATTGTATTTCTGTATACTGGAAATAGAAATTCAAAATTTAAAAATATTTAAAATATTGAGAATGTATGACAGTTATTGTGAAATAGAAAATATTAAAAGGGAAATGGGGTGTAGGGGCAAGTAATGAGGGGAAAGAATGTGATGATAAAAAATGAGAATTAAGTCGTATCATATGCTAGCACAAATTCTCAATGTTGAGTGTGATCATAATGTTTATATATAATGTACCCATAAAGATTCAAATAAAAAATATTTAAAACAGGATGAAAAATATGAAATATTTTAGAATAAAAAAATTTAAAATACAGTACAGTATATACAAATCCTGTAAACCAAAACTACAAAGTATGACTCAGAGAAATTTAAAAAATAGTGAGCTATGTTATGTCCATGAATCAAGAGATGTAACAATGTTAAGATTCAATGCATTTCTATCAGAATACCAGCAGGATATCTGCAGAAATTGACAATCTTATTTTAAAATTCACATGGAAATAAAAAAGATTTTGAATCGCCCAAATAAGTCCGTGGAAGGAAGCAAACTTGGAGATCTTATACAAAATTTCAAGATTTACTAATAAGCTGAAAAAAGCAAGACAGTGTGATTTTTGGCACAATTATAGGTATTTCACCCAATGGTATAGAATAGCAAGTCCACAAATAGACCCAAAAAGGATAACTGCCCTAAAAGTAGTTGATTTCTGACAGAGATACCAAGATAATTCACCACAGGAAATAATGTTTTTGACAAATAATATTGAAAAATGGAATGTTCATGACCAAAAAACGAAAAAACAGAATTTCGACCCTTGTCTCATAACACACACACACGCACACACACACACCACACACAATTAACTCATGATGAATCATAGACCAAAATATGAAAAGTAAAGCTCCACATCTCTATGATTAAAATATTGGAGAAAAGTACTGTAAATTTGAGTTCATCAGAGATGTATTAAATTTTTGATTATGAAAAAGCAAATACCATGAAAGAAAAAAATTAATAAAATGAACTTCTCTAATGTGAAAAAACTCCCATACTTTATGTTCTTCATAAATAAATGATAAAAAAGAAACAGGCAAGTGAGAAACAGGCAAAATTTTGTGAAATATTTATAAAGGACTACATCTTGGGTGTATAAAACAAACAAATAATATGATAAGCAATTCAATAAAGCATGCAAATGTTTTAACTCTTCAAAGAAACAAATGTAAGATAAATATATGAAAATATACCTCACATTATTATTAATCAGAGAACTATAAAAGTAATCACAATGATATATTTTACACACTCTCTAGCATGGCTAAAATGGTAAAATCTGACAATATCAAATGTTGACAAAGATCTATAACTCTCACACACAACTGATGGGGCGGCAAAATGCTGTGACTACTTTGGAAACAGCTTGATAATTGCCTGTCAATTAACATACCCCCACATGACCCATTAATCCTTTCTTTACTTATTTATCCAAAAGAAATAATAACAAATTGTTCACAGAAAAAAATGTGCTCAAATGTTCGTGATATGCAGCGAAAACAAACCCAGGTGTTAAACTGTAGCCCACCCGTAAAACAGAATAGCAGTCAGCAATAGAAAGGATGCATCTGCCCTTAAACAACCAGGATAAATCTCAATTGTGCTATTCTAAGTCAAAACAAAACCAGATAGGCTACATTTTGCATTATTCCATCTATACAACATTTCAGAAATTAATATTATATTGTCATAAACCTCACCAGTGACTATGTAGGGTTATGAACTACTTACTAGGGAGTGATGGAAATATTCTATGTTGACTGGGGTGATGGCTATATATTTGTCAAAACCCATAAAACTTTTTACATAAAATTGGTACAAATCTGCAGTAGCTTCCTTGTGGTGGCTGTGATAAACCACCACCATTTCCCCTGGAAGTTCTGAAGATCAGAAATCTGAAATTCTTTCTACTGGTGAAAACCAAGGTATTAGTAAGACATCTCAGGAGGTTCTAGGGTAGAACTTGTTCCTTGTCTCTCCCAGCTTCTGGTGAATCTAGGCATTTCTTGGTCTGTGGCCACTTCACTGCCATACCTTCCTTGTGGTGGCCACATGGCCCTTCTTCTCCTGCCTGTGCCATATCTCCCTCCCCCTCATCCTTGTGATGGTACATGTGATTGCATCTATGCAATTACACGGATAATCCAGATGCACTAACCAATCCAAGGTCTAATTTCAGAGTCCCTTCAAAGTTTTTTCTTGCCATATTAAATTATATTACAAGGTTTCAGAGATTAGAGCAGGGGTTCTTTTGGAAGTCATTATTTAGATCCCACATTTTCTTAGCGGTTAACCTCTATCTTTTAAGCTCCTCTTCTCTTGGTTTCCAGGAGCCTCCTTCCTCATTGGTCCATCCTTCTGCTTTACATTTCTCCCACCACTTGGTGACTAGGGCTGAGGACCTTCATGCATCATTCTTTAGTCCACTTTCCACCATCCTGCTAGCTCACTTCCAGAAAATGTCTAAGTCTTCCATGTCTAAGTGGGTCTGTTAACTCACTTCCATCTTCACTGGCAGATTCTTTGTCCTTGGCCCATGGCACCCTCCTCCCTCACTGGTGATCCTTATTGCAGCCAAAGAGAGACATTTAAAGCCTCAAGAATCTGCTAAACAGTCTCTCAGCCTTGCTTTGACTGCAGTGTGCATTTTCATGATTGTTTCCAATCTTTTAGCTCAAATGCACAATGTCCCAAGTGCACCAACGTGTGACTTCCACCTTCTGCACCTGCAATTTTCTTTTTTCTTTTTTTTTTTTTAGGTTTTTTGAGACAGGGTCTCGCTTTTGTAGTTCAGGCTGGCCCTGAGCTCAGCCTCAAACTCACATCACAGCAATCCTCCTGCCTCTGCCTCCCAAATTCTGGGATTACAGGCATGAGCCACCACGCCCAGCACTGTGGTATGTGGTAATGATTGCTGCTGGGATGAGTCTCCATGCCCAGTATTGTTACGTGGTTACTGGGGATCAAACTAGGGCCCTTGGGCTTGCAAGACAGGTGATGGAACCACTGAGCAATATCCCTGGCCCTGCACCTGGAATTTTCTGGTGCCAAAGTGTATGACACTAGAAAGAACATCAAGGCATGAATAGGTGCAGTGTGGAAGCATGAGGTGAGGAAGACATCACCCACCAGGAACCACCCACGGCCAATAGGGAAGGAGTAGGAGTCAATATATAACTCCTTTCTTCCCATGGAGAAGCTGGTCAGAAGTCCCAAGAGCTGTTCCATGTCCTCCTTTGAAGGTTCCAAGCCCTGGTTTCCTCTGATGGGGTGTTGCTCAGTAATGCACCCTCGTACTGGCTTTTTCTTGGTTTCTATTTCACCCCCCCTTTTTCTTCTCAATTATATTGACATTCCCAAAAATTCAAACCTTGAACTTTGAAGGAACTTGTTTACTTTACCCAGAAGAGGTGAAAGGTACAACACACGGTGGTCAGTGGCAGTTCTCCGGTGTAGTGATGGTGTAACTCTTGAAATCATCCTCTTGTAAGGATAGAGGAAATAACACTAAATCTAACAAAATTGAGTTTCTAATGCAGCAAACTGTTATATTTGGATGTAATTGTAGGAGGCTCCCAGATCCCTTCACCACCCACCATACTTCATGCTTGGGTTGCTGGCCTCGGCCTTGCGGTCGCTGTCCGCGGTACTGAAAGTGCCTGTGCCTCTGAGGCGGGACAGTTTCTCTATTCCAATTTATTTACCCTTTAAGTAGTGTTTACTAGGATTCACACTTTTTGTTATTCAATTTTTTTTTGAGACAGGGTCTCGCTTATGTAGTTCAGGCTGGCCCTGAGCTCAGGCTCCAACTCACATCACAGCAATCCTCCTGCCTCTGCCTCCCAAGTACTGGGATTACAGGCGTGAGCCACCACGCCCGGCACTGTGGTATGTGGTACTGGTTGCTGCTGGGCGTGAGTCTCCACACCCAGTACTGTGTGTGGTTACTGGGGATCGAATCCGGGTCCTCGCCCTTGCAAGACAGGCGCCGGAATCACTGAGCTAAATTCCCGGCCCAGTTATTCAGTTCTTTAATGGAAAGTTTAAAATCTGTTGCAGAGGAAATAGAATCAGATCTCTCACCTTCCAGATCTCACTTCTTGTCCTTTTAGCAATTCTCTCACATTTCCCAAGATCAACATTTTCTTTCTGGAAGTTAGGAAAGGTTGAGGCCCTCACCCGGTCTGCACCCTGTTCACAGGTATCCGTGTGTCTGGAAGAGAGGCTGAGGCATGGATGGGGAGGCTGTATATTCTGCCATTATGAATCATAGCTGATTTCATTCATGTGTCTCAGAAAAGTGCTGGGTGCGTTCCTGCCACTTGGTTGCCTGTGCTGGAAGCATCTGAGTCATCTTCAACTTGCTTTGCACTGCACAGCCTTTGAATCACCAAGGCTGGTTCAGAAGTGTGTTCATTCACTTCCTTCTCCTCCTCCTCCACCACCACCACCACCGTGGCCTTGGATCAAACCTCCATCTCTGAGTCACAGCAACGATTTCTAATGGGCCTCTCTGCCTCCACATTACATTACATATGCTAATCGATCCTCCACACAGGTTGGAGGCCTCCCACTGTGCTGAAGTGTCAAGTCCAAACTCTCTTGCCAGCCAGCCATGCTTGATCCCCCTCCGTCTCTCCATGTGTGCTATACCTTCCCCCTTCACTTCCTTTTGTCCTCTGCTTGGCAAAGTCCTCCTTGGTCCCCCATTCGCAGTCCCAAAGACTCCTCTTCTCTGGGGCTTTTACTGACCTTTTCAGTTCCCATTGATCTGCAACCCTAAACCACCCAGATCCTCTGTCTCCTATCTTAGTTATGGACAGGATTACACAGCCTCATCTTTGTATCCCAGCCTTTCAATGTCAAGACCAACAAGAGACAAATGCACAGTAAGAATTTGCTGTACCCACAGCCGATTGGTAGACTTTGCCTTCTCAGTGAACTCCCCTCAGTGATCAACCTCTCCTGTGTATAGTCACCAGCTTCCCTGGGATCTTCTCCTCAGCCTCACTGGTGCTCAGTGAGATGTTCAGGAGCACACAGAAGCTATCACTTGCCTCTTCTCTTCCGTCTTCCAAAAGTCTGAACCTGTGTTTATATCACTTCCTGACCCAATGTGGGTTCTCTCTGGGTATGAAGATTCTAGTTGCTTTTTAATTCTTATAGACTCATTAATTCAAGAGCTCTCTTTTGTGTTTACCCAAGAGTCTTTGACCAGGGAGGATAAGATACTCATACATCAAAAAGACCCAGCAGCTGAAAAATCCTAAGTAGCCTAGTCCCTCTGCCTCTCCTGGAAGCCAGGAGCTCACATCTCCCGAAATCTGTCCAAAGCTCAGCCTGCCTAAAGTGCTCCACGAATCATGTTCAGAATTGCAAAATTAATCAAATATTTACTTCAGGCATAGAGAAGAAGAAAATCTCTCCCAGGTAGAAATGAGCCCTCACATTTCCCTGCACATGCATGCTCATCCACTCAGACTTGTGCAGCTCTGAGCCAGAGAGCTCTTTTCCCCTGGGGAAGAGTGGGGATGTGGAGCCCCTGGGAAGGGTGGGGGGCACACATGTCTCAGGCTCCTGCTGTGAGAGGAAGGGTGGTAGTCCAAGGGTTGGGGTTCAGGGTTTTGAGTGGAGGCCTATAGGTAAGCATAAGAGCTGGATTCTTGAAGTTGGAATGGAGGGAGAAGGAAGTATTGCTGCTGTGGATGCATAGCTCCGGGAGTAGGAAAAGGGAGATGTGTCCCAAACAAGGGGAGGGTGATGAGCTCGGCCCGAGGGTCCAGCATGCATGTGGGAGAATGAAAGGCTCTGGCTATGGGGGGTGGGAGTTTTAGGTAAGGGTGGAAGGGGCATTCTGGGTGCATGCATTGGGAATAGATTCGTAAGTTGAGATCTCTCTGCAGAAGGCAGAAATCTAGGTGTGATGGATGGGGAATGAGGAAATATATCCCTGTGTGACTGTGTAGCTTCAGGGTCACATAGGCCTGGAAACAGTTGATGGAATTGTGAAATATGGAAGCGAATGAGGGATAAGATGGAAAAGACTTAAAAGAGACAGAGGGTGCTCCTCATGGCAGAAGTTTCCTGACCCTGAAAGTACAAGATCCCCTGGGGCATCTTCCTTCCCATAATCTCCTCACTGCCCCAAACACAGCTCGGCACACAAAGGGACCCTGCCAATTTCTGTCAGGTAGACACCAGAGGTCTCTCAACACATTCTGTGTCCTCACTCAGGGCTAGTTACTTTTGGAGAACAGAGTGACTCATTTTCAGATGTGCTTGAGAAGTCCAGGGAATAATATGACCCCAGGGGGGCAGCAAGGGCCCAGGGAACATTGTAGGTAGGGCTGGAGAGGTACACAGAGCCTGCAGTCTGAGGGCTGGAGATGATGGATCCCAGAAACGAGTCACAAAGGACCAGCAGACAATGCACAAGTGTGGTGGATGTTTCACAGGACAGGCAGGAGGAGGTGGTGCCCAGTGGACAGCAGAGAGAACCATTTGGCACAGCACACGGTTTGGATAAGCCTTGGATACCGCAAACTCGTGCACAGATGATGCCAGGCAGGCAGTATAAATGGCAGAAAGGGGCCGGGAGTAGCAGGGCATTTTGGAGCCTGGGATGGACAAATGGAGCAAGGGCTGCACACAGCTAAGAGCAAAGAGGACGAAGGACTTAAACCGAATGGTGGACAGGCCAAATGAAGTCTAGCCTGTGTCCCTCCACTTGAGACCCCTGAAAGCAGCAATTGATTTGACTGACTCAAGGTGTTCGTATGACCAGTCTACCAGAAGTAGAAGTGGGACTTCTTTAATCACACGGCGAAGGGTCTGTCACAGGCCACAAGTGTTTCTGGGTAGAGCACTGCTCACCTTTCGGGTGCAAGGAGTGAAAACCTGACGTAGTCAGTGTATGTTCTGCTTGCTAGAGGGCCTCACTTCTCTCTCAGTGGCCTCACCCTGAGATCTCCTTGGCCAGGCCCTCCTCCCCACTTCCTCCAGGCTGATCTTGCCTTGTGAAAACTTTTACCTCCAGCTTGTTACAACCCTCCAACCCACATTTCAGAGCTGTTCTAGCCCTGCCTGACTCTTTCAGGTTCTGGCCCCTTGGGTTATGACCTCCTGCCCACACCTCCTACAGCCTCCTAATCCCTTCATCCCCTCTGGTGAGGTGGGCAAAGGAGGGGCTCAGTCCCCCCAGCTCCCATTGTCTGTGCTCCTTGAAATGTATAAAGGGATTAGGGGCTAGAGCTGGGGTAGGGGCATTCAGGGAAGCGTGTTCAGTGGGCGAGAAGATGAGATTCCTCTTTCTTCCATTTCGCTTGTCCAGAGGGTTGGCGAGTACGAGATAGATGGCGTGGATAAAGGGGCATCCAATTAATTCCAATTTAAACCCAATTTGGTCTCCTCTATAATGAGAACAGCAGGCATGTTTTCCTAGTGGATTATCTCTCCCAGGCAGTTGTTTGTCATCACTCTTCCTCGGCACTGGGTCTCCCCAGATCGCTCTGCCTGGGCAGGGGATACGGAGTGGAGGACCAGGGCACAGCACTGGAGGTGGAGAACACCCGGCAGAGATGCAGACAGGAGCAGCGATCACAAAAGCGCATGCTCATCCAAGAGAGCCCTACCCTGTGCCTCAGTTTCCTTGACTGTGTCAGCGAGCATTCTGTGCTTTGACAGCCTTTCATGAGGAGAGAGAAGACACTGATGGTGGACCCGGAAGGTGAGGCCATAGGAAAGACGGCACTCTGTGTGGCCCTGGGTGTGTCACTGGTCTGTGGGCTTTTCCAATTTCTCATTGTGGAAATGGTCATCGTCAAAAAATGTCCTAATTAATAACAATGCCCTGAGGACTCTGCAGCTACATGAACTCAAATGCCTTCTCACACAGAAGGCCTCCACCAGGCCCTCTCCACCTGCTGCCCTATCAGAGCCCTTACATGCACAGCTTGAAAGAGGAGCAGTTTATTTTGGCTCACAGTTTTAGAGATTACCTTCAGTCTATGGTTCCAAGGAAGAGACATCCTAATGAAGCAGAGCTCCCCAACCCACGGCAACCCAGAAGCAAAAAAGGCAGCAGAGCCAGAGAGAGAAGGGGCTGCAAACAAGATCATACCCTTCCAGGTTACAACCCCAGGGCCCACTTCCTCCAGCCAGGTCCCACCTCCTGATAGCACATTCGCCTCAAAATTCACCAGAGCATTTATCTGTTAGTGAGGTCAACATCCCATGATCCGATCCCCTCGCTAAGCCTCACCTCTTAGTGTTGCTTCTTTGTAGATCAAGCCCTCCACACATGAGTTTTGGGAGAACACTTCATATTTAAACTGGAACAGGGACAGATTAATCATGACTACAGTCAGAAAACGGGACCTTATGGGGCCTCACTGTAGTCCTGCAGGGACTCAGGAGGTTCCCAGGGGACTTGGCTATGATCCTGCGGTTTCCAAAGCCCTCTTGGGAAAAGCAAATACCCCCGGTGACTACAGAGGGCACGTGACTGAGTTA
The DNA here is from genome assembly GCA_004026965.1 of Petromus typicus. Taxonomy (NCBI): domain Eukaryota; kingdom Metazoa; phylum Chordata; class Mammalia; order Rodentia; family Petromuridae; genus Petromus; species Petromus typicus. Next base: position 140,350 of record PVIR01000801.1, on the reverse strand, counting down.
GGCTGGTACCTCAGGAGGTCTTTCTGTGTGCCCAGGGCAGTCGGGCAGGATGGTTTAGAGCCTTGGCAGCTCGAGGCTAATGGAGTTCTCCTCCATTAGGATGTCTTCACCCCTCGAGTTGACAAGGCAGTTCCCATCCCAGGACATGAAGGATCAGAGAGGACACAGTCATTGCTAAATGCCAACTCTTTCTCTGGAGGAAGAAAGAGTTCAGGACCTGACCCATGCAACCCAGAGCCTCTCGCCCACAAGATCAGCCTGCCACCATCTCCCTCCCTGCCCCCAGGATCAAGGCCTTTGCCTCTGCTTGCAACCTCACAAATCCTCCCAGGGACATCTGGGTAATTAGGAGATTCTTCATTTACCGATGACACTTCTCATTATCCAGAATGAATGCAGACTTGTTCCCTCCCCACCACCCAGGCGGGGCTGTTCCTCATCAGGCAGGATTGATGGGCCAGGGAAGGACAGGTACCTCCTCCCCAGGCCCTGGGACAGCTGTCCTTGCCCCTTGGGGGTGAATCCTCAAACACAGGTTTTCCTCTTCAGGAAACAGCCGGGTGCTATCCTTGGCCGCCTTCCACATGGGCCCTGAATAGGTACAACCCTGTATTAATACCCTTTCTCTCACATGGAGGCTTTGAGGGGTTGGCCCACTTTCCCAAGATCACCAAATTTGTGACACAGAATCAATGAATACAAAAGGAAGGCACAAGTGCTTGACTCAGAAGCAGCCAGTTTACTCGCAGAGACCATATCTTGCCCAGAAACCTCCCCACCTTTCAAGCCACCAGCTCAGGATTGGGTCCCCGATCTCCCCAGGATGAGGACTCAGCTTGGGGCTCTTAAACTATGGCTGGCTTCGTGGTGCTCCTCAGGCAGCCTGCCGCAGGGTCTGGCTCTCTGTTTCTGGCCTATAACCTAGAGGCTTCCTCGAGTACTGGGATAAGTCAGAGAGCCCTGAAGTCCCCACGCCATGCTCAGCCTCCCCATGACACTGTACTGTACCCATGAAAGTGGTTTCTTAGAGTCCATGTGAACTTCTCCACCATCCTTGGGCAGGCTCCTGAGGACTCCACGGGACAGTCCTAAATCTGGGGAGTGAGGGCCAGAGGGCAGGATCCCACCTGCCAAAACCTCTGGAAGGCTGGAAAGATGAGACTTTTCTGGAAGCTTTTGTGTTCTGAAGGAATTGCACTGATAGTAGGGTGGCTTATTTATATATACAGCAATATTTGTATCGATAAACACACAGACTTTGTGGCACTTGTGTGAACTTAACACCCAGTATGAAAGCTTAAGGCTGACAAGGGAAATTTAGTTAGCAGGGTGTCCCTGATTCCCGATTTATTACTCCACCAGGGACTCCTGCAGGCAGCAGTGAGAGAGCCTATGACCCAGGCACTGGCTGAATTATGAGCCACAATTTATAAACCATTCCATGTTATGGATTCCAACCATATTTATTGCAATCTGACCACTTGGGTTTCAACACTTGGATTTGTACATGGGGAGGAGTCAGGGATATTAAATGTGTTTTAGAACCAGGCTTCTCCTAAGGCTGCCCGGGTGGCCACAGACCTGGGATGGTTGACATCCACCCGTGCCTTCTACACACCCTGTGGCTCCCCGCAGTGCCACCCAAGATGCGCAGTCCATTTTCTTGCGGAAGGCAGAAGTAAGGACTTCACTCTGTTTTGTCTAGATTTATGAGTGGAATGAGAAAAAAGATCGTGTTTTATGTTGTAGGAAAAAAGAGACTTCATTCTATTTTAACAGATCAGACTGAAGAGAAGGGTGAAAGAAACTTCCCACTTACTCAACTCTTCGTCTTGCAGCAGGCACCACGCGGAGGCGCTTCCTTCGTAACCAGCCTAAGAAGGACACAGCCTGTTCTCTCTTACGCAGCTGGACATCAAGGCCAGGGGAGATGCACTGCCTTAGTCCCAAGGGTAGTAAGTACATCATGCTGTGACCAGTGTGGGCTCTGGAGCCAGAGAGACTGAGGTTCCAGTAATGTGTGTGATTAAATCTCTCTGAGCCTCAGTTTGCCCAAATAGGGATTATGCGTGATAATGTGTGAGATGGACATTGAGCAGAATTCATGCATCATCATTATTTGGTGGGACTAATATGGTTAGTAAGCTAAGATGGTGAATCTGACCAGGTTTATGGGGTCCCAAGCTCTAGCACTTTCCCAAGTCATCAAGCCACCTGCCCAGGGGAATGGACTTCTGAGGTCCACGGAAGGGCACACGAGGAGCCTAACCTCACTTGCTGAGCTTTTATCCCCTTAGGTCACTACCCAAGCATCTCCATGCTGCCCCTCTCCAGGTGTGTGTCTGTGCCTGTGTGTGTAGAGGGTGGGGTGCGGACCTCAGCTTGCCTTGCCACGCTTGCTGCAGAATCCAGTACAACCTTGGACTGTAGTATTCAGCACGTCCTGACCATTGCACTCTCAGATAATTTAGGGCACCCTGGTGCAGTGGTGGAGAGTTCTCCCTATGGACCTTCCTGGGGCCTTTACTGTGCTCTGAGGTGATAATGTGTGAGATGGACATTGAGCAGGATTGAGTCTCATGGCTCCCTGAGAAGAGTCCCCAGCTTGGAGTGTTTGCTAACTTATTGGTCAGAGAAGCTTTTGCCAAGAGGAATACGAAAAATGAGCAGGACTGGGAGACTGTTCTGGAGGATGCCCACTTCTTGGGAATCAAGCTACAACCTCTGCTAACTATTTCACTCTCTCCTGGCTTTGGAAGGCCCACTCGGCCTCTCCAGACTTGTGGGCTGTCTCTTGGATACATTGGAGCTAGTTGGAGAAGCAGGGCGGAAGCTGCACAGAACAGGGGCAAAGCCTGAAGGTCAGTGTCCTGGGAGCAGCTGGATGGGAACCTCAAGGTGACCTTGGCAAACACCTTTCTCTCCCTGGGCCTCAGTTTCCACCTCTGTTAGACCTGATGGTCTCGAGGGGGTCTTTCAATTCAGGGAGTGTTCACTAGGGTGTCTGCAGGCCAGGAGGTCTGACTTCTCCCAGACGCTGTTCCAGGTGCCAGGCCCTCTGCAGCCCCTGCCCCAGGGGGCATGGCAAAAGAGACAAGAGGCATCCTGAGCTTAATGTAGCTGGAGCAAATCAATTATTGATTCATGAGGAGACAAGATATGTCCCTGAGGGATGCAAGGAAAGGGAGGGGCCGGGCAAATGGTCAACAAGGAGGACATTCTGCTCAGGCTGGGATGCACACGGGAGTTTTGGCGGCCACATGGCTCTGATCCAGCACCTGAAGGGTGGGTCCCTGGGGAGCCTTGTCAGGCTCTGCCCAGTAAGACATGAGGCCGTAGCCCTGAGGATGGAGCTGGGCCCAGGCTCTCAGTGAGGAAGGCTGTGAGGGCATCAGATGGAGGGAGCTGGGGTTTGCTTCTACTTCGAACCACAGGATGTGGGGTGGGCAAAACCTGGCTCTCAGCCTGTGGATTCTTCATGTGGGGTGATCTGGGACAGTGTACCAAGAACATGGACTAAGGAAAATAGATGGGTTTAGGGGACATTTAGGGAGGCTGGCCTGAGGGGTTCAGGGTGCTGCCCATCTTTCTGTCATTTGGGGGAGGCCTTGCCCAGCATAGGGGTCTGAAGACCTGAGTTAACTCTAAAGCACAACTCTGTGTGCCTCTGAGCCATTGAAGTACAGGGAGAAAGTGCAAGACCATGGCACTCACCAAGTGAAGGTGATGAGGATCTGTGCCAGGAGTGTGCCAGGGTTGGATTTCCATCACTGTGACAAATTTCTAAGGCGAACGGTTGATAAGGAGAAAAGGTTTATTTTGCCCCATGTTGCAGAGGTTTTGGATCATAACTGGCCCTGTTGCTTTGGGCCTGGTGTGAGGAGTTACACCATAGTGGGAGTATTTGGTGAAGACAGAAAGAAGGGGGTTGGTTACCACCATTCCCTTCAACGGTAGCCCCCATGACCTAACTTCATCCTCCAGGTCTCACCTGCTGAAGGTTCCACCTTTCACCCCCTAATAGCTCCATGGGCTGGTGACCAAGCCTTTGGCATATAGGCCTTTGGGGGGACTTTAAGATGCAAACCATAACAATGGCCATAAAGATGAGATGATGACATACATCCCACGGGTGCAAGATGCAGACTACGTGGCTGGGCAGGAGGGCAGATGGGAAAGTCGAGACTGAGCCCTGAGGGTCTTCTTTGGGTGACCAGAGGCCTGAGGATATGGGGAAGGGTGGGCTGGAGGTCTGAGAGGCCTCCCTGTGGAGAGTCCACCGACCCCAAACCCCTGGGTGCTAAAGCTGAAGAGAGAGCACTGAGCTGCTTACGAACCTGATTGCGTCATGTGTCAGCGCATAGTGAAGCCCACCGTGCAGAAGAGCCTGTGAAGGGGGAACAGAGAGGCTGAGGGGGGAGTCCTGCTTGGAACCTCGAAGAGGAGCAGGAAGAAGGAATAGGGGTCTTGGCCATCCATCTAATCAGTCAACAAACAGTGTGGCAGCCCCAGCCAAGCCTCAAGAGGTGGCCAAGACACTATTCCCTGTCCAGGCTGGCTTCCAGGATTATCCTAGGCAGGGACCAGTTCCTGTGTCGTTGCTTTCCTAACCTATAGGTGTGGAACCTCAGTCCTGCTGACTTGATGGGGTCCCATCTTTTCACCGTCCTTGGGGGAAGATGGAGGAAGTTGAGCTCAGGGCAGCCAAGAATTCCTGAGCCCATGGAGTGCCTGGAAACAAGGCCTTCTGCATCCTGATTTTGCAGAGGGAGCCTTGACCCCAGGCCCCCTGCTCAAGGGTGTCGCCTCCTTCCCAAGTGCCCGGCTGCCAGGGTGTGTGGACTCTGGCTGCCTGAGCTGGGCTGTGGAATCTCCACTGCTGCACAGGCTGGTAAGTGTGGCTGATTGCACAGGCTCATACGCTTGGAGGAGGAGCAGTAATTAGCTGCTACAGTGACAGCCGAGACAGGGTCACTAAATGGGCCCATTAGAGGGCATTAGTGAACCAAGGGGGTGGTGCCCTGAGCTGAGACACATGGTCCTGGTGCGCTGGCTTGCGAGGCCTGGCCAGGACCGGAGCCTGGGGAGGTTGACCTGACACACGTCAGGGAGGTCCAACCTCAAGGTGAAAGCTGCTTTAAAGGGGAGGTGCCCCTTTCCCATACCCACAGTCCTCCATGGGGTGCCCATCTGTGGTCACTCTGAGCCCACTTGCAAAGTGACGCCTGCCCCACCAGCAGATAATGGCTTTAATGGGGTCTTGCACAGAGAGCACTTAATGCGCTTCCCAGAGCCCCGTCCGGCCATTAGCTCATTAGCTGGGGCCTCAGAGGCCAATTTATAGGGCAGGGGGTGGAGGGCGGGGATGAAGTGACATGTTAAGGTTAACTAGCGAGTTCACGTGCATAGAATCCCACCAGTTTCTTTCCTTATAACCCGGCCTGTGTGGCCTTTTCCCTGGCGACTTAAGAGCCACTGAAATAGACTGGGTGTAAAGGCCGCTGTTACCCCAGAGTTAGGATTGGCACAGGGCAGGTGCCTTCTTTTTCTTTCTTTTTTGAGATAGGCTCTTGCTATGTAGTTTAACATTGGTGATTCTCCTGCCTCCTCTCCCTAAGTGCTGGCCTGCAGGTGTGCTCCACCATGCCTGGCTGCAGGTACTTACAAAGAGTGGTTATTGAAGAAGATAAGGGCCCCGTACCAGCTGCTGCTCCCAGAGCAAGCTCCCAGAGCCCTCTGGTGTTGGTAGTTGTCAGAAACCAGCAGACAGGGCTTGGAATCCTGAAGCACTCCACCTCCCAGAGCCCTGATGTCCTCATCTGGAGAAGGGACAGGGAACGGGGCCTGTGCGCAGGGTGTAGTGAGGGTCAAGACCAAGAGAGGAGAGCTGGCTAGAGGACTGAGCACGCGGTGGTGGCCACCCTTGCTGTCATTGTTGCCTGTATTACCCATTCATCAGTCATTTACCTGGCTTCATCGTGAGTACTTGTCTAAATGGTACAAGGGCGGCTCCCAGAACGTGACCCAGAGCTGAGGCATGACAGACCCTGCAAGAAAGCCCAGACCAGCTTCATGACGGATGCTCTGGGCCTTGGGGTTCTCTGCCAGCACTTGCCGGGACCCAGGCTCCGTAACCTCTAACCCAGCTCTAGAGGCTTCCTGCCTTTGCTGGCCAGCATCAAGGGTGGTCTGGGGTAGTACAGAGGAACAGATCTGTGCCAGGGTGGGTTGATAAATGGCAGGGCTCCAGTATCTATTTGCTACTGTAGGTTAAGTGGCGGGCCGTGGAGAGCCAGCCAGAGCCTGCCTTGACCTCAGGTGGCACCTGGAAGGTGGGTGTGGGAGGGTGTGCAACCTTCCCGGCCTGGCTGGGAAGAGCACCTGCCCTCTGGGGAGCTCAGAGTGCACGTGGGCCAGCTCTGCATCCCTGTGCAACTCCAAGGGGGCTCATGCTGTGCAGCCCCCCTTACCACGTGTTCTCACTGCTTCCCAGGCTTGACCCCCTCATTGCCTGTCACTGAGTTCGAGATGCATCTACAGAGATAGAGATGTAACATCTCCAGTGTACAGAATGGGAAACCAAGGCAGGGGAAGGCCTAGTGTCTTCCATCCGATTGGGGCTCCTTACAGTCCTGGGAGTTGGGAAGAGGGGCACATAGAAGAGGTACTGGAGAGATATGAAGTGAGTGAACCTCAGGCTCCTGTGCTCTTGCAGTGCCCATTTGTTCTTGCTCTGGAAATGTTGAGCCCGGTGCTGCCTCTGTATCCAGAGCCTCGTTTCATCCTCAGGACAGCCCAAAGGCCAGGTGTCCACCTGACTGTGAAGCAATGTGAAGGAAAAGGGCTTCTGATGTGTGCAGCGAGGGGAAATGGCTTCCAGATGATGGACCAGCCAAAAAGGGGAGGGGACAGCACCACAGAGCTTAGCAGTGGCACCAGGGCCTGCATCGGAGCTACAGGGGCACAGCCTCCCTGGCCTGCACTGTGGAGATGCTCGGGGACACACCCGTGGCAGAGGGACCAGGGGAAAACAGCCAAGTTTCTTTCCTCTACACTCAAACTGTCCCCCACTGGCCTCCTCTGTGACCCTGAGGCCCCTGCAGCAGAGAGCAATGCCAAGCCAGTGCAGGCTGTGGGACAATCTCAGGGTGAATAAGTTGGGCACACACCCCAGGGAGACCAGCCTCTGCTGTTCCAGACACCCTCAGCCCTCCCCCAGCTCCCAGAGGACCCACCCCAGGCCCAGGGCGAGCTGTGTCCTGCAGGTCCAGAGGACCCATGGCAGCCTGGCCCCCAAGTACAGCAGAAGTGGCCCCACCCTACTCAGTCCCAGCTGTCCTCTAGACCTGGCATGACAGCCACCTCCAGCCCTAGGCTGTTCCACAGTCCAACCTGGCTCCTGGCCTGCCCAGATCTGACACCTCCCACCGCACAGTGTGCCCTGAGGGGAAGACCTTCCTGTCGCCCTGTCCTCTGGTGCTACCCTTTCTCTCCTGCACCATGAGTCTCTTCCTCATGAGCCCATAATTCCCAGGGGCCCAGCTGCTCTATTTGTCTCACCTGTTGTCACTCCTCCCCACATGACCTGTGCTCCCCCTCAGCTGACTGAGCAGTGGAGCATCCCATAGCTGCCGCCATCTCTGGTCCACTATCCCCGCCTGTCCTCCCCTCCCCACTACAATGACTGGCCTTCACAAGACCACCAACACCAGTGAGTCACCTGGCCTGGGTCTTAGTGTGTCCTTGTCTGTCCAACACCAGCTCTTGTTGGTCGTTCCCTCATTCCAGGAGAGTCTCTTCCTCCTCTCCTTGCATCTCAGTGGGGCCACTTCCCAGTAAATCCATTGCAAACTGAAAATATTACAGGAAGTTGAAAATGTATGTAAGTGCTGTGGATGCTGCTTAGTGGTAGCGCAGTTGCTTAGCATGCACAAGGCCTAGGGTTTGATTTCCCAGTACTGAAAAAAGTGCATGTAACATCCCCATGTGCCCAGGTGCATAGCTCAGCAGCACGACAAAGTGCAGAGTGTGTTGTTCCCCTGGTGCTCAGGTGGCTGACTGGCAGCTCCAGCTGGCTGCTGTCACCCAGTATCTCAAGGGGGTATCGTCACTGCTTGCCAGCCCTGGAAAAGACCAAACTTCAAAGTTGAACTCATAGTTTCTAATGAACATGTATTGCTTTTGCACCATCATGAAACAGAAAAATCTTAAAACGTCAAAGCATCCTAAATCAGGGACCGTCTGCACTGCGTGTTTTGTCTGTGTAGATGAGTTCCCAGGCCGGGAGCTGAAACCATCGAGGCCACAACAGAGCTCTTCACTCACCCGTCACCTCGGAACAGGGCACACCTTGGGCCTGTTCACTCTCGGTCCGGACACCTGGAGGAGTCCGACCACCTTCTCCCCAAGGCCACTGCCACGTGCAGGTCACTGCCATCTCCCCTACTGACCACTGGAATAGCATCTTTTCTGTCCTCCACTTCCTCTGTTCATCCACGGTCAGAGGCACCCCTCACAGACCAGAGTGAGGGCATGTCACTTCACCCTTCACACCCTGCAGGCTTCCCGCACATCTATTGCTTCACTGGTCACCGAGGGTGTAGCCCTGCTCCCCACATGCACAGGTGAACACTACAGAACAGACTTTCCAACAGTATTGTTTCCAACATCTGCAGCATAACATAGGCTCCATACCCTTCTGCTGAGGGAGCAAATTCTCACCCACTGCACGGTGAGAAAACTGAGTTCTAAGAGAAGACCGGCACTGTGATAGCTCCCAAGCTGGGAGCCTCTGAGCTGGCTCAGGTCACTCGCATGGTCCACCTTTCTCTATCTAGTCCAAAGAGCTGGTGGCAGTGGCCAAGGCTTGCATGCTCCGTGAGGGGTGTGGTGGCGGAGCCCAGCGTCCCTCTGCTATGCCTGCAGACCCTCCCCCTCCTGGTGTCTGTCTGTCTGTGACAGATCCTCAGCTTTGGCATTTTTCCTTCTCTCCTTTTCTCGCTCTGTCTCTGTCTCCCCTCTGGGTCTTTTTAGGGAGTAATTACAGCCAAAGTGGACAATCTGTCTTTTTATTTTTAGGCTTTGACGATCAGACACCAGGCCCTGGACAGCCAGCACTGCCTAGAATAGGTGGCTGACGCCCAAGCAGGGTTCTTCTGGGGCTGACAGGGATTGGCTGGTGGTGGGGTTGGCAGTGTTGATAATGCACCCCTGTAATGAGTGGGGAGAGCCTTTCTCGGGGATCTGGGATCTCTGGGGTCTGCTCACTCCTGCCCTGGGACCTTGGGCTAGTCTCCAACTCTGTCTGTGCCTCACTTTCTGGTCAGGAACAGTGAAGGGTAGGGTTCCACGGCCCACCAGCCCTGCGGTTCCAGGGTGGAGCCCCTGGCCGGGTGGGAAGGTTTTCCTGCCATCCATCCCTTGTTGAGAGACAACAGGAAGGATGAGCTAGCCCTGAAGAGGCACCTGGATGGCCTGCCCGCTGCCGATGAGTGATAGTCCTTCAGACCTTTCCTGTCCCCTCAACTTTTTCCTGTGGCCTTCACGCTTTCATTGTTCCAAAGTTATATCTGGCCCATCCTTCCTCCCAGGCTGTTCTCACCTTGCTCTCCTATTGGATGAGCACTTAGGGGACCAGACCATCACCACATGAGCTGACAAACAGGAGGCGCCAGCCCTAGGCCTCCAGCCCCAGCAGGCCCAGCTGTTTCCTGGGGTGTCTTGGCCAACTTCCAGTGACCCAAACTTGCCTTCCTCTACAGGCTGCACCAAGGCATCTCCTGGGACCCATCCACATGGCCACTTGTGTCTCATTTATTTACTTAATATTCCAAGTTTAAATGGGTCCCACGGTCAGGAGCTGGTGGGTGTTGGCCACGAGGAGATGCCAGTAGCACACAGACAGGACCCACCCAGTTCTCCAGGCCACTCAGAAAAGAAGAGGTTTCTGCAACACAGCAGTACAAAGACCTTTCAGTCTGCAAGACTTTTGCCAGCCTCCTTTCTGATGGAAAACAGACTTGGCCATCAGAAACCAGGCAGAGGTGCTGTGAAGACAGAGAGAGAAGCCAATGGATCTGGGACATGGATGGTCACTGCTTCTGACCTGGTGACTGATGACAGCCTCCAAGGAGGGCACAGCTGGCTCAGATCAGCACATGGCAGGACCGTGGGCCCTGCGAATGTGGGAGGACTCTCTCCTGGTGACTAGCGCTGGTGCTGAGATGCCCCACTGGTAGTGACCTGCTGGTCATCCTGTTCTTAGAGCATCAGGCACTCAGCCTACCTCACTCTGTCCCATGTAGGGCCAAGGAAGTCTAGGGAGCTCCAGGAGAAATCTAAGCTAGAGTCTAAGGTGTCACAGAGCCAGAGCCTGCCCAAATGCATTGAGTCCTGGGAGGAAATAGATCCAGGGTTGTGATAGCGACTCCCTCTCTTTGTTCTTGGGGGCTTCTGTTGGGAATCTCAAGGCTGGAAGGCTGCTCATGGAGAAGGGGGCCCTGTGGACAGGGTGGGGCCTGACCCAGGCCACATAGCCAGATAGGAAGGTGAGGACTTCCAGGTCTGACGGCAGCAGCTTAGGATGCTTCCCACTGGCCTCAGCTTTCAGCAGACAAAAGCTTAGGATCACAGTAAGGGAGAAGCTGTAAGGAACATGACTCCACCATTACCTCCAAGCACAGCTGGGTGATATTGCATCCCTGGGCCAGTGTGATGTGGCAGACCTGGGAGATGAGACAGGGCACAATCCTGCAGCCCAGGCCTACTGTGTTCTGGGAAGACTCCCTGATTCTCCCAGCTGCTAGAATTAGTGAGAATTTGTCCCTCAGGCAGGGTCTGTCCTCAGGCAGGGACTGGGTGGGTGGTGAATCAGGCAGAAGGAGGTGGCCTGGGTATATTGGGTATAGGGTGCCTGGTACGGTGGCTGCTGAGTCTCGTTCTGTAGGGAGATGGGCAGATGCTTGTCCCAGCAGCACACAGACAGACCCATCAAGTTCTCCACACCACTCGGAGAGGAAGAGGTTTCTGCAACACAGCAGGACAAGGACCTTTCAGTCTGCAAGACTTTTGCCACTAGCAGCTGTCTTTCCAAGTTGCCTGTCCAGTGTTCTTACAGGGAGTTCTTACAGTGTGTGGGGGCAGAGAGCAGTGCACACCTTTGAGCAACCTGGACAGTTAGATTCCCAGAATGAGTCACATCCTGTCCTCTCCTATCACACTCACCTCAGAAATCCCCTCCCTGCAGTCTCTGACCTCTGTCCCCCACAGTGCTTACCTCCTGTGACAAGAAACACCTCCTTCCACAGGCAGCTGCCTCCTGGTGGGAAGCACAGAAGTTGGAAAGGGCTTCCTTACAGCTCCTTCCTGCCTCTCCCGGAAGGCCTGAGTCGTGGCCCTGCCTACCGGAAGGGGTAGAGGGTCACCACAGCTTGTCTTGTCCAGGAAGACATGTTGGGCCGCTCAACTCTCTTCTCTGCTCTCTGGTCACGCGGATCCTGTCTCTTCAGACAAGAGTCACCAGGACAGAGGCCTGACACTGAGAGGAAAAAGAGAAAGTGCTCTGAAGGGAGTGAAGTCCGTGATAAGAACACATCAGCTGCTATCATAAGAATTATTGTTCTTCTCACCCTGTCACCATCTGCCATAGCTGAGTGTGGGCCACCGGGGTCTTGCATCCTGCTCCTCCCTCTGTCAGGCAGCAAAAACAGGGCATAAAGTTGTGGGGTCTTCACCATAGGACTCGGAATGAGCACTCATGCTCTCACTTTGTGGATGAATAAACTGAGGCACAGAGCAGGGAAATAGCTCCCTGAAGTTGCACAGCGCCCGTGGCTGAGAGGCAGTGTGTGTTAGTCTGTACTCCCAGCCCTCGTTCTCCCACCACCTCAGACACTCAGTAAGTAAGGTCAGACCTCTGGGCCCACGTGTGAGCGAGACAGAGATCCATCCTCAGGGCCTGTTCTCCAGCCTCAAATATCCCAGGGCCGGACCAGATTTGGGGTGCAGCTGGACCCCCCTCCTGTGCCCAGCTGCTGAAAGTCTGAAGGCAGAGTTCTGCACAGGTGACTTTGTCTCATGTCCCCTGTCTTCCTGGGGAGGCAGGAGGCGGAGGAGGTTCAGACGAGAAGGGGCACGGCTCTGGAAGCAAACATGTCCCCATCACAGGGATGGCACATCACGCCTGCAGCCACTGCCCTATTGGCGCCATCAGCGGTCCTGGAACACGTGCACACACGCCACAGAAGTGCGCACAATATTAAAGTCATATTTTTGGTTGCTGGGAAGGCTCGGTTGTCACTTCCTCTGCCCCAGGCAACCCGCTGGCCTGGCTCCTCTCTTCCTTCCCCGCCCTACTGTGGAGTGCCATCCATTTGTATTTATATAGATAAATCGGCCTGGCTAATTAAAGTTCTCTTGCCGGAGAGTGGGGGAATTAATAAAAGGACTTGGAATGGAGCCGATTGAAAGCTAGGGCGTGGGGAGCCAGAGCTGAGCACACAGCAGTGAAAGAGGCCAGAGGATCCAGCAGACACCGGAGCTGCCCCACCTCCCCCAGGGATCCCGGGGGTGGGGTGGGGGGCTGGGAATGAGAACGCTATGCTCCAGGAGGAGCTCCAGCATTCACTGTGGTTCCCGCTGTGATGCCACGTGTGCCTTTTCTTACCCTCAGGAGGTAGCTGCAGGCCAAGCAAGGGTAGTGGGAGGAGCCAGCAACTGAGAGATCCAATCACAGACCAGCACCTTTGTACCCTGGCTCTGCCACTTGGAGCTGGACAACCCTGGATGAGTTATTTAACCACTGTGTGCCTCAGTTCCAATTGTACAGGTAAAGGTGAGAGGTGGGGTGGGGTGGGATGAAGAAGGACACTAAGACTGCAGCTGAGCAAGAAGGAAGGAGGAGAAGGAACTTTGAGTCACCTGCAGGAAAGGAACAGCTCTGAGCTCTGCGGAACCCCAGGAGCACCTCCTCCTTCTCTGACTCAACTGCCACAGCTGTGTGAGGGGCTGAGGCATCGGTAACCCACTCACAGGGTCCTAGGTGGCCTGGCACGCACAGGGGGTGCACAGTGATGTCATGGAAACAGCTCGAGACAGGATTTTCTGGGACAGTGAGCCCTCCTTTGCTGCTCCCCCAGGCCCTGATTGGGCCTCAGAGATGAGGAGCCTGCTGGGCTGAGGAAGAGGCCCTGGGGTCTCGGGCCTGGAGCTGCAGGCAGCAAGCCCTGGTGTCAAGGCAGCGGATCCATCGGAGCAGAGAGGATCAGCCAATGCTATTCTTAGCCAGGGTCCCCGTCACGTGCAGCCCAGCTCCTCGTGAGCTAGGAGGAGGGACGGGGGAGGAGCTGCTGGGTTTAACCCCGCACTGGCCCGGAGCCGCCCAGAGCTGGAGAGGAGCCCAGTGTTCCTCGGAGGGCGTGGCCAGGCTGGTGGTGAGGAAAGTTGCAGTCAGGCGGGCCACCTTCAGGGGACACTCACTTGGACAACACAGGCAGAAGCAATGACTCTGGCCTGGGGAGGCGGGGAGCCTTCTGTGGGGAAGTGGGCCGAGCAGCCCCACAGTCTGTCACTCTGGAGGATATCCTAGTCCTGGAGGGACTCAGGAGACCAAATCCAGTCCTGTGTCTACCACACATGCGCTGTGTGGCTGAGGGACAGGTAGAGCCCTTCTCTAGCCCTTTCTCTTTAAACAAAACACAGTAACTGAAACCTCTGCTTCTGCATTTTGTGACCTGGCTGTCACCATTAGGACCCCAGCCCTGGTTTTGTCACCTGCAGGCCGCCCACGGTCTTGCTTTTGCCTGGGGGTCCTCTGTGTACCACCTGGCTGTGAGGGACTGTGCCATGGGGTAGATTCCTCTAGTGGCACTGGAAGGGGTGAAGAAAGGTGGGTGAGTGAGGAGGTCACCTGGACAAGGCAGGGCAGGACCGGAAGAGCTGTCAGCGGCCTGAGCACCTGCGTAGGAGAAATGGGACACCTAGGAGGAGCACCTATGGGACACCTAGGAGGAGCACCTATGGGACACCTAGGAGGAGCACCTATGGGCTGAGACTGCCTCAGAGGAACCAGGCATAACTGTCCTCTGTCTACCTAGGAGCCCTCCTCCCAGCTGGGGTGAGCGGTGTCCTGCCCCCTTGGAGCTGTCACTCCTGGAGACCAGACATTGTGCCCTTTCCTCCTGCCTCCGGGTGCACCCAGCAGGGACCCCTCAGGCTAAGCCAGCGCTTGCTCAGGGCTCAGTCATCCAGCCCTGAGCTAACCTCCGCCCAAAGCCCGGTCGCTCCTGCGGGCCACTCATTTCCTTTGTAATTAATCACTCCTGGTCTCCAGCCGAGACTTTCCCTCCCCAGCTCATTTGCCTAAAGAAATGAGTTGCTTTGTTGAGAGAAACCGAATGCTTCCCAGCTTTATTTCTTCTATTTCCTGTCTCTGCTTCTGGGCCTTATAGACAGAAAGGAATCTCTCTTGGACAGAGAAGGGGGCACTAGGCTGCAGGGAGACCAGCCTCAGTTTCTCCATGGTGGTCTGGACCAGCAGCTCCCAGTGGGTCCTGATGGAAGGCAGTGCCTTAGGCCCTGCGAGGGTGAAAAGGAGAGGGTGATGAAGTCGAGGCCTTCTGCTAAGTAGCTCCTACAGTCCTCTGAGACTCAGTGTCACCATCTGTAGAGTGGGGTGAGAGTAGTCCTCACCTTTAGTGTTGTCAGAGAAACTACAAGCGTTCTGCAAGCAGAGCACTCAGCAGAGTCTGGCACTTAGACTGAGCACCCTAAATACTAGCTGTTATTATTATTTTTTTTTTTTTAGGTTTTTTGAGACAGGGTCTTGCTTTGTGGTTCAGGCTGGCCCTGAGCTCAGCCTCCAACTCACATCACAGCAATCCTCCTGCCTCTGCCTCCCGAGTGCTGGGATTACAGGCGTGAGCCACCATGCCCGGCACTGTGGTATGTGGTACTGGTTGCTGCTGGGTGTGAGTCTCTACGCCCAGTATGGTTCGTGTTTACTAGGGATCAAACCAGGTCCTTGCACTTGCAAGACAGGCGCTGGAACCACTGAGCTAACTCCTCGGCCCAATACTAGCTGTTATTTATTATCATTACTTATCTAAGTCTCCCGTGTTATAAGAGAGATTCAAGCAATTGAGAGAGGAGCCTTTCCAAGGTGGCCTTGAATTGACTTTAATTCACTTTTCAGAATAACCCTGTGCCAGGTCTGCTACTCTGTTGTTGCTGGGGAGCGTGATGCAGAACCCCTCATGGTGTGAGCCAGGACTGAGGGCCACACGGCTGCCCGGAGTCATCAGACACCCAGAGGTCATGAGTCACAGCTACAGAAGGGAAATTCCGCCCCAGCTCAGGGTCCACAGCCCTGCAGTCTCCCCAGTGCCTGGGTTTTATTGGGTCTAGGACCCAGCAGTGGGGCCTGGATCTGCCACCGAGCCTGCTACCCGACAGAAGTCCCAGTCCGGAGCTGAAAGGCAGGCAGCGGGCGCCAGTGCTGGCCTGGGATTCTGCCCCTGCACACGCCTGCTCTGGCCCCAGGCACCCCTTCCACTCCAACGCCTGAGGCCCAGTTGGAGTCTCTGGCCGCTCTGGCTCCAGATGCTGCAGGGCTGGGCAAAGGTGAGGGAAGACATGCAGAAGCATTAGAAGTGGACTGGAAGATATCCGAACAGACACATTTCTGCCGAGCAGTTATGTCTTCCCTGGTCCCTGCCCACCAGGGGCTGCGCAGCTGCAGGAAGAGCAAGGCTGTGGGTCAGGGTCTCGACATAGGTCTCGGCTCTGTGGACCCAGCACACTTCCTCCTCTGCTCTCCTGATTTTAGCAGGAAGAGCTGGACTAAAGCTGTCGTGTGATTTCAGATCCTGCCCAGTAGAAACTGCTGAGAAGTTACAGAGGCAGAAGTAAAGAGGAGGGGTAGCAAGTTAGAGGCAGAGAGGGCTGGAGAAGGTGGGCACAGGCTGGCAGGCAGGAGCTTGGCCTCTCCTGCTGGTAAAATGGAGCGGTTCCTCGAACTCTTCAGCACAGTCCCAGGGAGGGGTGATGACTTCACCTTTTTTTCCAGGGGCCTCTCCTGGCTCAGAGGCTGCAGAGCTACCTAACACAGTGTGACACTGGGGCTGCCAGATTCAGTTGGGCAGGTTGTTCACTGTTCAAGGATACTTGGCTAAGGGGCACCTCATTCTGCTCACCAAGCCATGCTCCCACTTGGCACTAGGTCTGCCTGGGGCACAAAGGCACCTCGTGGGCCAGTGGTGCCAGCGAAGGGGCCATCCGCAGCCTTCCCCAGTCCACACTGTCATCCTTCAAGGGACAGGGAGTTGGTGAGTTGTTGAGAAAAATCAATACATTAAAAGTGCTCTGAGCCTCTTGAAGATAAGCTTGGCGACAAAGAGGGTGATAAGGCTGGAGGGACGGGGACAGGCTCGGGTGTCTGGCTCGAATGTGTGTGTGTGGCTGGAGGAGACCTGCCTTCCTGGCCACTCACCTTCCTGGTGAACCTAGGTCACGGCTGGATCTGCCTCGTGTCTGAGCACCTACCTCCCTGTCTCCCGTGGCGACTGGAATATCGTGGAAGAGCCCTCTGCATTTGTTGTCACTGGTGAGATGTCTGTGCATCTTCTTGTCCCTCTCCTTCAGTCTGTCCCTGCTATACAAAGACACACCCAGTACAGGGCTCCAGGTTCAAAGCCTGGCTTTCCCCTCCCCAGCCTCAGTTTCCCCATGTGCAAAAGCGAGGCATTGGATGAGATCAGCAGTCAGGATCTGTGGCCACCACGCAGAGCCCCCACCCGCTTTGTCTCTGAAAGAGCTGAGATAAAACGGAGCCTAATCCGAGCAGGGAGACGGGTTCCCTGCCTGAGGGCCGAGGGCACAAATTGGACCGTCGTGTTGCATTACTTCCGCCAAGTTGGGCCCGACCATCTCACCTCTGTTCGGGGACAGCCACAGGCCAACATGCCGTGGGGGCAGGGAGCCCGGGTCCCCACCAGGCTGTCTGACTTCACCATCAAAGGCGATGGGCGAGGGAGGGGGCCCAGCCAGGGAGGATTTTTAACGACCCCAAATCCTGGCAACTCATTGTGCCTCTGATAAGGCAACGGGAGCTGTCACTCCCAGATGATGCCAAGGACTCCCCAGAGAAATTTTGCTGCCGTCTTGCTAATCTTCTTATAAACATTGTTATTTATTTTTCTTATTTTATCCGACATATGTCAAGCAGCTCCTGCTAAGCCTGTGATGTCTCCAGGGAGGCTGAAGGAGGTTGGCCTGTCGCTCCCCCAGCCCTGCCACTCCCCATCCTGGGTGGTGTGGCCACCAATAGGCCTGGGGAACTTTGTGACGTCCCTAGGAGCTGGGGCTGGAGCAGGAGGGACCGGCCACTAGTTAGTGGATCTCAGGTTGTGCCAACTCAGACTGTGCCAACGTCAGCTCTCTCTGGGTGGGATCAGTTAATGCCCAGCATGGCCATCACTGTACATCCCACTGATGAGACCACCCTGTCCTGGCCAAGACATTTAGCGACACTCACATGTTAGGTCTCCTTCATCCCCTAGTAAATGGGTTCTGATGCCAGTTCCATTTGTAGGTAAGGAAAGTAGGAGACAATACTGGGACAGGAAAGGGCAGACCAGGCTTTTGTGCCCTGTTATCCATTGTCCAGCCAGTGCCAAGCTGTCCTCATATTTTCCATGGGCAGCCTTCTTTGAAACCTCCAGGAATCTGGGAAGAGAGGCAAAGCCCACAGTCTTCTTGTTTCACAGCTGAAGAAACGGACTTGGGGAAGGAGTCTGCTTGCCTAGGGCTCCACCACTGAGACTGGGATGGAGACTTCCTAACTTCCATGCAGAGAACTTTCTGGAAGCCTCAAGATAGCATTTTTAGAATTTTGTAATGCGGTGCTGAGATCCAGAGGACTTCTGTCCCGCTGCCCCTCTGTCCCTCTGTTATAAGTGTTAGGGCCATTTTGATAGGATGGGGCAACCACAGAACACTCATAGGCACAGGGAGAATTTCACATGGTCTAGAAGACCCCTCATCCCTGGTAGTGATTATGATGAGCCTTGTGGGTCTCTCACAATGAAAAGCCATAAAGCAACATAAGCCACCCATTTGGGTGGCTTACAGTTACACTATGAGACGTGTGCACTGAAAGTTGGAATTGCAGGAACTAAAGATTGGATTTGAGTTTTCAAAATAACCTTGCCTTTTTACAACCCTCTTTTCTGCTTAAAGTTGGTAATTCAATATTTGGGGCATCTTGAACCCAGAATAAGGCACATGTTTCTTTAAAATCTTTTTTTTTTTTAAGGTTTTTTGAGACAGGGTCTCGCTTTGTGGTTCAGGCTGGCCCTGAGCTCAGCCTCCAACTCACATCACAATCCTCCTGCCTCTGCCTCCCGAGTGCTGGTATTACAGGCGTGAGCCACCACGCCCGGCACTGTGGTATGTAGTACTGGTTGCTGCTGGGGTGAGTCTCCACGCCCAGCATTGTTATGTGGTTACCAGGGATCTAACCCAGGCCCTTGCACTTGCAAGACAGGCGCCAGAACCACTGAGCTATATCCCCAGCCCGTTTCTTTAAAATCTTTGAAGAAGAGTTCAAAGATAGCACAGAGTCTCCATCTACTGCCCAGCTCCATGGAAGGTACATTATTGACACACAACCTCCAGCCTCTGGTGAAACCCCATCGGCTTCTGTCACATCTGGGTCCACACAAGGTGACGATCCTTGGTGATGCTGTCCTCAGTGACTTATTTAAGGTGGTGCCTGCTAAGCTGCCCCCTGCAGCCCCACCATTTCTACCTCCTTGTAGTGTCTTCTGAGGAGCAAGTTGCTAAGTCCTGCCCATGGCTGAGGAGAATGAAGCTTCACCTCTCCTTCACTGCGAGCTCATGGGCAGATGTGGAAACCCCTGCTGGGATTAGTACACTCAGGAGACCCTCCAAGACTGCTCAAGTATGGTGCTTCTCCTTCAGCTCTTCACCACGAGGACATCTGTTGTCATGTCCTGCCTGGGGTGGTTCACACTGTGGTGCCCCAGTGTCCCTCTGTCATTCTTTTGTTCTACTTTATTTGTTGGAGTTCAACCCACCGTTTATTTATTGTGTTGCTCAAATTGTTCCAGCTTTGGCCATTGGAAGCTCTGACAGTTCACCTGCTCTGTTCTGTTGACACAGTCTCATCTCTTTTATTTTTGGACTTAGGCTGATCATTCTGTCTTTTTTTGGTACCATCTTACATTCTTGCCCACAAAGTCCTCTGGCATAACCTCTCAGCCCAAACTTCAAATCCACCATTTCTCCAAAATCCTTGGCTCCTCTTTGTGGGAAATGATATTTAGAAATCATAAACTGGCTACATTTTTTAATACAACTTTTACACTGAAAAAAATCTGGATCTTACTACCTGGGAATGACCGGCATCAAGTGTAACCAGGTGTCCTTGTGACTTTGCAGTTGTGCATGCTTGTGTAAATGCAGCTGCTTCTCCACATCCCTCTTGAACCTTAGCCACAGGGTGACTTTTGAAGGTCAGGGCTAGGGGAGGGGTGCTGTGCTGGGTTCCAGTCTGCCCTGGTGTCATGGTGCAGCTCCCACTGGCTTCTGGTACCAACATCCAGCTCCTCCTCTGCTCACTTAGGATACTCAAAGAACTTGGCAAAATGTCGATGAACCATTTGGGAAATATTAAGCCATGATTTAACAATTCTCCCCAGGATTTACTCAATTATTGCTTTAATATTCTTGACATTTTCCTTCACTCTTATGAAGTGTCTGAGACTTCAGAGACTGGGGAGAGAGCCCCAGGATGAGGATGTGAACACAGAGACCCTAAGGCAGAGGGAGCCTCACCTCACTGCTTAGTTTCCTGCTTGTAAAATGGGAACAGTGCAGTAGACATGAGTGATGAGAACTGTGGAAATTTCTTACTATTCTGTCTGCACCAAATGTTCTTGTGTGGGATCCAGGTGGCCTCTGATTCAAAACCTGGGTCCACTCCCAGCACCTGTGTGACTGTCAGTAAGTATGCTCAGCTTTCTGGGCCTCAATTGTTTCATCTGTAAAATGGGTACTAGTTCCTTCTTTGAGAAGCTATCATTAAGGTCATGAGTCAGTCATAGTCACGTGCTTAACACGGTACCTGGCAGGTACTCAGTGATAATTAGTTAGTGATAATGACCACAGCAACCAGAAGGACAGAGTTCTGATGATAGGTCAATGGGAATGCTTTTAGGGTAGTGTTGGTTGGATGTGTTTTCTGTGCTCATACTTAAAAATACACTCTACCTTTAGATAGTTTGAAAAATTGATCAGAAGATACAGATGTTTTGGATGTTCCCATGCTCCCCTATGAAAATAGCTCCTATTCTCAAACTCACTCATCACAGTCAATGACCCGCAGCACTGACATAGCATAACCACTCAGAGTCCATCAGCTACCTCAGGAGTTACTCTTGGTGTGGCACGTTCTATGACAAATAGATTGTGACATGTACCACAATTACAGTGTCATATAGGGTACTTTTTTTACCCCAAAAGTCTGTGCTTAGCCATCCATCTCCTTATCTGTTTTACTATCTGCATAGTTTTATCTTTTTCAGAATTTAGTATAGCCAGAATCATATAGTGTGTACCTTTTCAGATTGACTGCTTTCACTGAGTAATATGCAGTTAAGTTACCTCCATGAAACAGCTATGGCTCAAAAGCCCATCCTTTCTAGTGCTGAATAATATTCCATTGTTCTAGTGAACCAAAGTTTACTCTTACACCTACTGAAGAACACCTTGGGCTGCTTAAAAGTTGGGCAACTGGGCATGGGATTTAGCCCAGTGGTTCCGGCACTTGCCTTACAAGTGCAAGGGCCCGAGTTTGATCCCAGTAACCACATACCACAATGCTGGGCATGGAGACTCACACCCACCAGTAATCATAACCACATACCACAGTGCCGAGTATGGTGTCTCATGCCTGTAATCCCAGCACTAGGGAGGCAGAGGCAGGAGGATTGCTGTGAGTTCAAGGCTGAGCTCAGGGCCAGCCTGAACTATGAAAGCAAAATCCTGTCTCAAAAAAGAAAAAAAAAAAAAGTTGAGCAACTATGAGTAATAGAACTATAAATATATACAAGTTTCTATATGGACACAATTGTTTAGTATTTGGACAAATATTAAGGAGTATAATTGCTAGATCGTACAATATAAGTTGTATGCTTGATTCATGGAAACTGCCAAGTGCTCTTCCACAGTGGCCAGATTGTTTTGCATTTCTACCAGCAATGAAAAGGACTCTTGCTGCTCCATATCTTCACTGACATTTAGTCCCACTATTTGGCCATTCTAATAGGGGTGTAGTAGTATCTTAGTTATTTCCTTGTTCCTTATACAAAATACCAGACACTCACAAATTAAAGGAAGAAATGTTCATTTTAATTCATAGTTTATACAGGTTTCAGTCCATATTCACTTGCCTCCAAGGCAGGGCTGCCTGTGAGAGGATCATGGCAGAAGAGAAACAGTCCATGGTAGAGCAGGTGGGAAGCAGTCAGCAGTGAGCCTCCCTTTCCCTTTTACCCCACCAGGTTATAAGCCTATTAGTTGGTGCCATCCACACCCAGGGTAAGCCTTTCTATTATCCACACCCAGAAATATGCTAAACTAATGAGGGGACTAATTTAGATGCTACATACCCTTCATCCATATCCACACACCCATGATCCAGCTACTTCCCAAAAACCTCACTGATGAGCACAAAGGTTTTGGGGGCATCTAGATCTAAGCCTTAACAAATAGTATCTCACTGTGGGTTGAGTTTACAACCCCCTAAGGGTATATGATGTTCATTTGCCATCTATCTTCTTCAGTGAGGTGCCTGTTCAGGTCTTTTGCCCATTTTATAATTGGGTTGTTTATTTTCTTATTGTCGAGTGCCAAGTGTCTTCCACATGTTTTGAGTAATAATTCTGTATCAGATATGTCATTGTGAATATTTTCCCAGGCTGTGGCTGGTCTTCTTATTCTCTTGTCAGTGAGTTTTATAGAGCAGAAATTTTTAATTTTAATGAAGTACTGCTTATGAATTATTTCCATCATGGATTGTGCCTTTGATGTCATATCTAAAGAGTTCTTGCCATACCTGAGGTCATCTAGGGTTTTTCCTATGTTATCTTCTTCGAGTTTTATACCTTTCTATTTTAATTGAAGTCTATGACCCACTTTGATTTAGTTTCTTTAGGAGTTTAAAGTAACTTTCCAGATTTGTCTTTTATAGCATAATTTGTTGAAAAGATCATGTTTGCTCCATTCATATTTTTTATTTTTTTCATCCTGGGCTTTTTGAGAACATCTCAGAGTCTTTCCCATTCCCATATACCTGCACAGCCATAGGATCTTTCCGGAAAGGAAGGACCCTCTGCACTGAGGTCAGAACCCTGACAGCCACAGGCCTGAAATGGGAAGAGATTTCATCCAGATATTTTTTCAGAATCAAAGGCAGGCATCTGTACTGGGGCAGGACTGGTTCTCAGTGCATGGCAACCAAATAATGCCCAGGCCTCCGGGTCAGAGGGA
The DNA here is from genome assembly GCA_004026965.1 of Petromus typicus. Classification (NCBI taxonomy): domain Eukaryota; kingdom Metazoa; phylum Chordata; class Mammalia; order Rodentia; family Petromuridae; genus Petromus; species Petromus typicus. The sequence continues at coordinate 117,781 of PVIR01000801.1, read as the reverse complement.
GGGGCTGACCAACAGGGCCTCACCGCGGGAGAGCTGGCAGCCTCAGGCCTGCCTGGAGATTACACAGGGCCCAGGGCATGCAGCCCTGTGATCAGATACATAGCACGAGCACATTTGCACGCTCACACCTCTCCCTCCCCAGGAGCACGGGGAGCTGCTTATCAGGCCACACCAGGCCCGGCCAATTAAACCCCCCTTTCCATCTCCCTTGCAGGGTTTAATTTGGGGCATCCAGGTCCTCAGTGGCCTGGGGGAAGGGAAGGTGAGGATTTCTACTCCAAGGAGGGCTGGTGCGAGGTCAGCTAGAGAGTGCACCCTCTAGGTTCCCGAGCCTCTTTCCTCTCAGGGCCCAGCTCCTGACAGGGCCATTTGCAACATGTGAACCAAGAGCCAGGCACTGTGCTGGCCCCTTCCCAGCCAGTGTTTCCTTTACCCCAAGACAAACCCAGGAGCTGGAGTTACTGCTGTCTATGAATAGACTTGAGCTCCTTCAGGGATGCAGACAGGGTGGTCAGCACTCACTCAGGGGATGCTACAGAGACTCGGTTTCCTTGCCTGTGAAATAGGACTCATCAGACCTTCCCACTGGGCCACTGTGAGATAATGGATATGAAGTGATAGTTGCCCCTTGGAGCTTCCCCTGGGAAGATGGACCTTGAGTTACCATTGCTGCCACTGCAGTCCGGCTCCGGAGCTCATGCTCATGTACCCCACCCTGGCCCCAAGAGCTGCTGGAGCAGACCCCTAAGACGAGGACCCAGGCCCACCCTGGGAGACACGAGGCCTGTGTGTGGGAGGTGGTCTTGCCTGCACAGGGCCACAGTGTGCATAGGGGACAGTCCTGTCTCTCCCCTCAGTCATGTTTCTTTATGCACTTTCCTCCATGAGTAGTGACTGTCCAGCCCAGAAAGGCCCAGGAGCCAGGCCAAGGTCACATAGTGAGCTTTCAGCCTCAGCTGGGGCGCCCCCTAGAGGAGCCATTGCTCCCGATGGTCAGCACCCTTGTGTCTGCTGCTCTGTCACCACGGACCACAAGGAACACTTGTCCATCTGGGCTGGTCCCCATTGTGTGAAATTCATTTTATTTGTATTTCATGGAGAATTGGACACCTAGCCAATATCCAACAAATCATAGCGATTTACAAAAGCAAGCACAGTGGTAGTGTGGGCTTATGTCATGCAAACACTCCCTGCCCCAAACTCTCATGGGCTTCCATACTCATTTGCACAGGCATAGGTGCTCACACTCATGCACATTCCCTGACTTTCACACCCACTAACTCACACCCCAAGGCACTTGCTGGGCCTCAAACACATAAACACTCACACTTGCTCTCACATGTACAGTTCTTCCTCTGCACACTCACACACTGATAAAGCACATGTCACACTAACTCACACACTCACATGCTGCCAGACTCTAGTTCTAAACAACAGTGATGCTCCCTAAGTAGCAGCTTCTTCCTGCCCCGGAACCACCGCACCCCACAGGAATGAGTGCTCCCAAGTGCTCCTCAGTTACCTCTCCCAGGAGGGGTCCTCGCTACCTGGGCTCTCCACTGTCCAGGGCCCCCATAAAGCCAATGGCAGCACGCATCTCAGCTCTTAACCACCACCCCATACTGGCTGAGCACCAGTTGTGTAGCAGGCCTCTGCTGTACTTGGGAGAGTCGTTGGGTGAAGGGCAGATGTGATGTCCTCTGAGCCTGGCACTTAGGAGGCCCAGGTACATGGGACCTGCTCAAATGCCCATGTGGAGTAAATGCAAGCACACCTCCTCCAGACTGCCACTGGCCAGCTCTACGTGTGACCAAGTGTCCCAAACCAAGGTGGCTTCCACACCTAGATGGCCCTCTGTAACTCTACCCTAGGCCCAGGTGTTTGTCATTTGAAACACCTCAAGAGAGTGCCAGGGAGGCTCCCACAGTACTGAGGGCCCTGCATGACCCTCTCCTGGCAGGACCTGCAGAGAAGGGCAGAGATGGCAGCAAGGGGCCCTGTGGGCCCAAGCCAGTCTGCCTGTCTGGAGCAGCACTACAGATGGAGGAGGGGCCGAGGGAAGCCACAGCCTGGCCCAGCTCAGTTCTCTTGGAATAAGTCTTGGACAGGGCAAGGAAGCAGGAGGGCAAAGGTCTAAGAAGAGAAATGTGGCATTACTGCTTGAGAGCTGGGACAATGTCCAGACTCAGCACTGCCCTAGTCTGGAGTGTCCTGAGTTTGAGGTCTCTGTTCTACCACTTTAGAAAGAGTCCTTAGGTAACCTGGCCTTAAGCAGGGGCCACATGGGGCACCAAGGACCTGAGATCACAGAGGAGAGAGGTAGTTGGGGAGGGGACGAGCTGTGACTAACAGTGGCCAAGGTGGCCACCCAGCCAGGAGGTGCTGCCTTGTAGAACGAGAGATGCTAGGACCGCACAGTGGTGATCACTGCTCCTGGCTCCTTCCCTGTAGCATCTATTGAGCAGCTGATGTGTACAAGGCCCTGGAGATGCTGCAGGGGTCAGGACAGATGGACATCTGCCCTCATCATGCACAGGCCAGGAGGGCAGATGCAGAGCCAGGAGCTGAACCAGAGAAGACTCAGAGGAGAGCACCTGTGTACCCTGTCGCAGGGGAGAGGGACACTTAAACTGAGACTGAAGAGAGAAAGAGGGGGGATTTCAATCAAGACAAAGAGAAGACGAAGGGTGATGTTGGAGAGAGCGGCAAGTCCTTGTCGTGAATGGAGCAGCAGGTGTGTATGGGTGTGTGCAAGTGCACATGTATGTAAGTCTGTATGTGTACAAGTATGTGTGTGAGCATGCACACATATAATTGTATGTGTGACTGGGAACATGGCTGCATGTGTGTGGAGTGTGAGAGTCTGCATGGAGTATCACGAAGTCTGGAACCTAGCTTGGGGCCAGCACACAGTGCCAGGCACCCTGCTGCTGTCAGGCTAGGCCATGGCAAGGCCAATGCAGAAGGATCAGCCCCTGGCTGCCTCCTTCTGAGGTCACAGACACTGCCCATCAGCTGAACCCTCTGGGCTGATGTCCAGGTCGTCCACCTCTCCCACTCCAGGCTCTCAGAGCCACTGAGAGTGGGGACATGAGGATGAAGGCAGGAGGGCTCTTTGCTTCTGGAGAGCAGGCGTGGCTGGAGAAGCAGCTGCCAGCCCTTCCTGGAAGGGTTGAGGAGTGCCCTAGATGAGCAGAGGGTGGGGGGCAGAAGAACACATGAGAACACGGTGAGAGGTGAGGTACAGAGAGGGTCTGCATCCTGGTGGCACAAACAGCCCCTGGTCTGACCAGGGTGACCTGGAGAAAGTCAAGTGACCCTGAACATCTCCCCGGTGTGTCATGCAAGGCCATCCAGCTTCTGGTCCCGAAGTCTTTCTGAAACTCTCTTTGCTTTCCTTGACAATCTCAAACATGCTCTGAAACCCCCTGCCTCTGAGAGGGACCTGCCCCAGATTCGAGCCGTGGGTCTCTGCCACTCTTTGGATCCCAGGCCAAATGCCCTCTCCTGGCTACCGCATTTAGATGCTCTCTTCCCCGACTGCCCAGCGGCTAGACTCTCCTCTGCTGAGTTCTCGGAGGCTCCTCTCGGTGGCTCATGCTCTCTGTACCTGTGCACAGAGCTGCGGATGCCTGTGAGAAGTTAAACTGAACACTCTGGGGCTCCTTGGCACATCGTATGCTTGGTAAATTAAACCCTCTGCAGTCACGCAGTACTTAACTTATACAACAGTACATAACATCCCGGCCCAGCTCCCTCCCCTAAGGACCACTCCAAGGATCCGATGGTATTATGCAGTTTTGGAGAGCTGGCATGCACATTCACGTCTCCGCAGCCCCTGGCTTCACACTGCACACGAAACTTTTCTGCTCAACCTGCTCTCTTGGACAACTCTTCTCTCTCCCAGGTGCTCTGGCCCAGGCTGGAGGCCTAAGTGTCATTTCTAGTTGATGACTGACTTAGACTGATTTCTGAAGCCTCTACCTCTGCCCTAAGCTCCAGACTCACATCTCTGCCTTCTGGAGATGAATCTCTGCTTAGAGGCAGCACAGGCACTGAGAACTCCCACAGCCCACACCAATCTCCTGAGTGTCCCTGCTGTGCACCTGTGCTGTTCCTAGTCTCAGCTTCAGTAAACCTTGACCTGCAGACTCTAGCCCTGCGAGTGATTCCCGGTCCTCCTTTTCCTCAGCCTCTGCGGCACACCCACAGCTTGTCCTTGGAAAATACATCAGGACCCACCTCCAGATCCCTCATTTCCGTTGCTTATCTTCCTCCTGGTTCTTGAAAGAGGACAGGACACAGATGTGGACACAGGTAGTGCGCTCAGGAGGCAACTTCAGGAAACACATGAGCACAGGTGACAGGAGGGAGGTGAAGCCACTGTGCTGGTCCATTTGGGCGGCTGGGATAATGCCACGGCCCCAGTGCCTGATGTACCACAGAAACTTACGGTTCACAGTTTTGGAGGCTGGGAAGACCAAGGTCAAGGTGCCAGTAGATTTGGGGCCTGGTGAGAGCCTGCACCCCACGGATGGTGACTTCTCATTACTTGGCTCAATCTTTTAGGAACCAGAGGGCTCACATCTCTCCAGGGAATCATCTCACATGTGTATCTCCAGGTTCCAGCCCCTGGCAGATAGCAGCAGCTCAATCAATACCTGTGAGTGAGGACTGAACGGGGCAGGCTCTCCCAGAAGCAGCAGAACATGGGGCAGGTGTCTTGGGCACCACACAGGAGACCAGAGGATGCTCTCAGGAGAGCTCTGGACAGAGCAAGAAAAGCAGATTAGGGCCAAAAGCAAAGCCAGGCAAAGATATTGGGGTGGCTGAGGTCCACCAGCCTCATCCCTAGGGTGCTTCAGGATCATACTGAACCCCTCCAAATAGGACTGCTGGCCTTCCATCTCCACTTCTGGGAGTGTAGGAGTCAGGGCGGGCATGAGCAGCCTGAGCTCACAGATGGGGAGAGGAAGGGCCTGGGAAGGGGCTGCAGGCCGGAAGTCCTGGGGAGCCCCTGGGAGGTGCACTGCCCACCTGCTTCCCTCAGCTGGGCACATCCAGCTGGTCGCCAGGGCAGCCAGGCCCTGGCACAGAGCTAGCCCTGACAAGACCAGCCCAGCACACTGATGCCCAGTCCACTGACCCCACTCTTTCCTCCCTGACAGCTATTGACGGCCAGGGTGCTTGAGTTTTTCTCTTTTCTCTGTCAGCTCTTTTAATTGAAAAATATAAAGAAAACACCTATTGATTCCCTGTAACTGATAAGCTCCCCACTCCTGGGCCTTTTTAATCAGGAGCCTGAGTCTGGCTGGCTTGAAGCCCAGGGGAGGAGAGGAGAAGGAAGCAGGGAGAAACACAACCAATGGGCTCTGGGGGCTCCCCTCCCCCCCAACTGAGTACAGGCATCCAGTGCTGGGGTAAAAGAACAAATGAGAGGAGACCTCCCCTTCTGAGGAAGTTTGCCCAGTTCCTGGAGCACATAATTACCCCCAACATTTACCCAACACTCTGTGTTTACAAAGCAATTTACATTTGCAAACCCTTGCACATTTGTTGTCTCATCTGATGAGTTGTTTACTGCTGCACACAGCCAGCCCAGGCCTCCTCCCTCCCGGGGCTGTGCCAGGGAAGCCAAAGCCTGGTCCCTAGTGAGGCAGAGACACCATCCCGCTTCATAGATGATGGCATGGAGGCTGAGCGATGTTAGACGTTTCCCAAGGTCACACAGCAAGTGGAGAGTCAGAAAATGCCCCACGAGAGACTTCTAGCCCGTTTGGGTGCTCCACTCCCTAGAAATGAAGTTCTGGGGTCACTTGGGTGTCCAGATATGGGGCTTGCTTATCAAGCTCCTGGTCAGTCTGGATCATGGTCAGATTTGGAGGAGAAACTCCTAAGAGAGAAGGTGACTGATGGTTGTAAGGAGTTAGCAGAATGGACGACTTCTCCCACCATGAATTCTGTTCATCTCAGGCTCTGGTGGACTCAGGGGAGGAGACCAGATAACCGCCAAGCCCCTTTTAACGCCAGTCCAGGAGTCCCAGAGGGTCCAGGGAATGGAAGCCTGTCACCAACATGGAGTCCCCCAGACTACTTTCTTCCCTCCGGCATACATCAAGACATGAGTCACGAAGGTGCAAAGGAAATTGATTGCATTATCAATATTTAATATCTCCAGAGAGATGACATCAGCAAAATTGCCTGGCCTGGCAGAGCCAACTAGGTAGACAGCAGGACAGGCTTTTCATCTCCCTGGATGCCTCGACCCACATGGGGACAGAGGAAATTGATGGGCTCCCGGAAGAGGCCAGGCGTTGTAGAAGGTGGCGCATGGGAAGTATTGCTCATGGCTCTCACCAGGACTGCCTGGGCCAGCGGGGCAGGACCTAGAAAAAGGTGTATGGCTGTTTCAGGAGACTAAAACTGTGGTCTTGAGCTGCTCAGGATGCCAGTGAAGTCTGGGGTCCTTGGCAGTGCAGTACAGGGACCTGAGCTGGTCCCATGCCACATGGCTGAGAATCACCTGCCCGCGGATGCCCCCAGGATGCTGATGCCATCAAAGCCAGAGAAAATCTTGGCAGGTGACAGAAGTCAAAGAATAAGGTAGGGAGGTAGTATCCCATAGCCACCCCGTACTGTTCTGCCTGGACCTGTCTTCTCCTCAACAGGATAGGTTGCTGTCTCTGCCTCACAGGTTTGCTGTGAGATAGATGTGACGTCTATTTGATAAAATCAAGGCCCAGAGCAGGCCCAGGAGGTCAGCCAGTCCACCTATGGTCTCTAGCCCACCACTCTCCCCAGAGAGCAGGGGATGCCCAAGGCATCATGGGAGCAGGCAAATCTGTGGGGACTGGGACTACAGGAAAGGAAAGCACTGAGCCAGGGATTTAGCTCAGTGGTTCCACTGTCTGTCTTGCAAACACAAGGTCCTGAGTTTGATCTCTAGTAAGTACATACTACAGTGCTGGGTGTGGTGGCTCATGCCTGTAATCCCAACACTCGGAGGCAGAAGCAAGAGGATTATTGTAAGTTTCAGGCTTGTCTGGGTTACATTGTGAGCTCAGGACCAGCCTGAACTACAAAGTGAGACCCTGTCTCAAAAAAAAAAAAAAAAAAAAGAAAGGAAAGTGCCGTGACTGAACCTATATTGTGCCTGACTTCAGGTACCTCTCCCCACGATATTTACAGCGGGGGAAACAGGCTCAAGGAGACTAAATGATGTGTCCTTTCAGAGCCAACACTTGAAGCACCAGCTGTTTGGCTTTTGGTGTCAAACCATTCCAAGTCTGGGTGAACTGAGGAAACTGAGGCAGGTACAGAGGCAGCCCCGGGTGCCAGAGCCCATCAGCCCCCACTGAAACTCCCCCCTGACCAGCTCACTGTGACGTCTCCATTAGGAGCAACATCTCCAGCTCTCAGTGTCCCCCCTACCTATCCTGTGGGTGCTCTGAGGCTGAAGGGACCCAGAAAATGGCTTCTTCTCTTGAGGGACACCAAAAGGATCACTCCTAAACTGATTCTCACTGTGGAAAACCCCTGGCTTTGTTGCTGTTGGCTGCAGAATTCTGGGCAGTTTCTACTCTCTGGTCCTCAGTTTCCCCATCTCCAAACAAAAGAGCAGGATGAGAATCATGTCTGTCTCTCGTCCGTGCTGAGCTTTCCTGGGAAGCACAGTCACATGCAGGGGCAGAGATTCCCAAATAAACCAGCAACGACAAGGCCGCATGTGACAAGCCAGAAATGCTGAGAGGGTTTGGGGGTTGCCCAGTCCAGAGGTCCCCTCCCAGACTGCAGGCCAGATGTGCTGATAGGACAAGGTATCTGCTGGAGAGGAAGATGCAGGGATTTGGAGAACAGGCCTAAGTCAGCCTCACAAGGAGGGACAGAGAAAGGGGAGCTGGCCCAGGAGTCACAGGGACAAACAGAAGTTTAGGGTGGGAGGTGCCCAGTGTTCTGGGACCCCCAGTGAAGGATCAGGCTGCGGGCCTGGGTGGTCTGAGGTGAAGCTCAAGGTCAAAGAAGCAGCAGACAGGGAGCTGAGACCCAGTGCTGGGATGAGGGGCCGGTGTGGCCAAAGGCCGGGACTGGCCGGGACAGACAAGCGACTCAGCGGTTACAGAGCATGGGTGTGAGTTTCCTAGGGCCGCCAGGACATGTTAGCAGAGCAGGCTAACACAGAAGCGAGATCTCTCATAGTTCAAAGGCCACGGCTCTGAAACCCAATCATGGGCGGGGGCTGCTCCCTGCAGAGGCACTGGGGACGGGGGTGGGGGTAGGGTGGTGGTCCCACCTTGCTTCTGGTCCTGTTGTCCTTGGCTTGAGCTGTGCTGTTTCACTCTTGGCCCCCAGCATCCCATACTGCCCCAACCCTCTTCCGTGTGTCTGTTCCATCCGTACTTCTGTCTTCTTATCAGGACACTGGATTATGTCCTGGAATGTGGGGAGCTGGTGGGTGGTTGCTGGCTTCACTGGGCCTGTCTGGGGCTTCTCCTCAGAGTCCTATGAGATTGGGGGCTGCTGGTATCAGACAAGGCCGCAGATCCGGCTGGGATGATGGGTGGAAGCCGTTTGTTGGAGCTATCTCAGATAGGTAGCAGGGTTGGTAGCAGGGAACACTGCCACGCTGCTCCTAGTTCCCAGTCAGTGTGGAAGGACCTGAGCAATGGCCAAGCGGACAGGAGAGTACCAAGTGACTCCCTGGCTGGAGGTTCTGGCAGCCCTTCTGCTGTTCTATGGGTCCTAGGGAGATGGCTCCGAGCTTCACCTTCCTTGCACGAAACACTGGGCTGGGACAAGCTGACTGCCCAGGCCCTTGTACACAGAGGTCCTGGGACAGGAACATCAGCCCCGGAAGGCTGGCCCTGGAAATGACTGTCCACTCTGAAAAAAAAGCTGGCTTGCCATCTGCCCCTCTCATGGGCAGGCCCCTGCCTCAGCCCCAGCGGCACTCAGCCAAGCTCCCTCATCTGTTTTCAGTGTGAAATCAGGGCTTTGGGTGAAGGCAAATGGCACAGACAGGGCGAGGTGTCAAAGAGAGTGAGCAGGATGGGGCTGGACTTCCCCTGGACGCTCAGCTCTGCAGCTCCTGGGCCTGGGCCTCAGAGAGGGGCTCTGGGTCCGTGTGGTGTTAAATACCCATCCTGAGATCTTTCCTTGGGGCAGAGACAGAGCCACATGGCAGATGGAGCCATCGGTGACATGCCACACCTACTGTGGATTGGAGAAGCAACCCCACTGGATTGGAGAAGGCTGGAGTGGTCCTGTCTTCCTCTGCACCAAGCTCAGCTCTGCTCCAGCCCCTACCTTTAGGGACAGCAGTCAGCCCTGCTGCTGATCAACTAGCTCTGTGCTCTGCAGAGGGGCCAGAGCCTCAAAGCCAGAAGCCCTTCGGTCCCATTTACACATATACAGGTGCCCATCTGCCAGCACTCACTATTTCCACACAAATGTGTCCCCAGCCGAGAGTTCCTAAGACCTTCAGGCCCCAAGGCCACAGTGCAGGCTCCTTGTGGGCTCTGGTGTATGCCCCAGGGTCTCTTCTATCACCCTCTGCTGGAGGGGGACTTGGGGCCCTCTTTGCTCGGGGAAGGCTTGCCGCCAAGTGGCCTCTGAGAGGCACTGTTTCTTTGCCTTCCCCTTCCCCTTGACTCCTGTGCAGGGTACCAAGGAGGACCCAACCCACCCATGCTGTGCCCTTGTCTTTATTTGGAGACTCACACTGGCAGCCCTAGGCCTAGGTGCAAGTCATTTTTCTGAGAGGCAAGCCAGGAAGCACGAGGGGAAGGGGGACAGAGCAGAGGACAGGAGGAGCCTGTTCCTGAGTGGGCTCCGGCTCACTCCCCCTTAGAACCTTCCAGATGACCGAGTGGGACTCACTGCAAAGCCATTCCACTCTGTAAGGCTCCAGGATGCTCAGATTTGCCTGCCTGTCCTCATTCTGCACAGTGTGAGGGCTTCTAATCCTCTGAAACATCTGTCCTGCTCCGTGAAGGGCCAAGCATGCACCCGAGCCAAAGAATTCCCTCTAAAAGAGACGTGGAAACCATCCCCACGGGCAAGGTGACCATGAGGAGGGGGACCCAAAGAGGGCTGTCTAGGGGCCCTGATGGTCTTTTTCCAGCCTCCAGGACTGAAATTTATAACAGGTATAAAGACCACAGTGTAAGAGCTATGTGTAAGAACCATGCTTGTGCACACACACACACACACACACACACACACACACACACACACATACACCCCTCAGCCTCCTCCCCTCTCTAAATCCTCTCTGCTTCTGATTCCTGGCTCACTTTCTGACCAGGGGATGGCTCACCCACTGGGTGACAGGGGAGCCCTTGGCCTCCAAAGTCCCCCAGCACTTGGCTCTCGAGTTCCTGTGCCTGGCTCCGGCCAGTGTATCAGACACAATCTCAGGCTTTGAAGCTGGAGACTCCCCAGGCGGACAAAGGGGTGGCTGCCAGGGGTTGGGGGAGTGGGGGTGGGGGGGTGAGGAGTCCTGGGGCTGGGCTGAAAGCTACCAGGTGTGTGGCGACTATCTCAGAGGCCCAATCAAGGTGCCTTGTCCCCAGCTCTGCGAGTGAATAACTGTACTCCACACCCCCTCCACGTCCCCGACTCTGGCTGCCAGATAGTGACAGACACCTGCTAGGCCATGGAGTCCTTCCCTCCCAGCTGGCCTCTTTTTGTGCTGTCACAAAGGGGACAAAGCAAGCACCACCTGGCAAGGGGAGGCCTCTGGCACTCCCTGTGGCCCAGCTGTGACTGTAGCCCCTCGGGTACAGCTTGGAGGTGGGTCGAAGCTGCCAGAACTCTGTCTCGAGCAGGGAGCGCTCACAAAGAGATGAACGGACGGATGGATGGTGGCCCTAGGGAGCGACAGGATCAGAGGGGACCATCCTGACAGCTGCCCAGTTAGGTGCTCCTGGGTGTGGGTACACAAGACCAGACCATGCTGCTCCCTGAGCTGGTGTGACGCCACACTCCCATGGACCCTGATAAGGTCTCCTTTGTCCCCAAGACCCATGAGGGATGTGCAGCTAGACCAGCCTCATGTTTTACAAATGCAGCCGGGAAAAACAGAACTCAGAGAAGTTGGAGTCAGCTGTGTGCAGACCGTACGCTGGGTGGGGACCAGGCAGGACACCACCCTGTGCCACCTGTCTTGCTATCAAGGCAGGTTGCCCTCCGTAGGTTGCACATGTGGACCTGAGAGGGAGGGGGAGGTTAGCAGGAACCAGACCGAATGGTAGACAAACCCTCACCTCCCATTCTAATTCCCTGGCTCCTTGCAAACTATTTCTGGGCCTGCCACATGGCAAGGCCGCTGACTACATACAATATGAGTTCAGTGGATGTACAGCATGTGGTCCTAAACTTTTCCTTGGTAGCAGGGGTGAAAGAAAGGAAGAGAGAGAAAGAGAGGGAGGGAGAGCCAGATCTCTGCTGGCTGTACCTTGAAGAAGAGTTAGAGACGAAATGGAGAGAAGCCGGGTCTCTGGTGGAGTGCGGAGTGCTGGAGGCCGGCCTGCTACTCATCACGCAGGCATTAAGATGAACCATGGCTTCCCCAGGACCATCCTTCAGAGGTGGAGATGCGGGCGAGGGGAGGGAACCAATTATTCACAGCTAAAGAAAGACTCATTACTTTGCACTAACCCTTGGTTGGTATTGAATATACCATCGCTCCCTTCCTAACAAATGGCTTCTCCAGGGTTTAATTAACTTCTTAGCACCCTCGGGCAGGCAGCCTGGCCCCCACCTCTGGGCAGAGCCTGAGTCAGCCATAGTGAAGGCCAGTGACAGCCTTCAGGTGTGGCCACTCCTGCCTGTATGAGGAGAAAGTGGGGGCTAGGGGCTGTGTCCCTGCTGGCCTGGACAATAATGGGAAGACAAAGGCTGGGAATGAGAAAGGCCCTGTAGTCAACGTGCCCAAGATAACCAGAGGGAGATGTAGTGAGGAAGTAGAAGGGCCCTTTCAGAGCTTGGACTTTCTTTCCCCTCACAAGGTCACCAAGCATAATGAACACAGTGCAGAGTGGTTCCTTAATTACTGGATTAGCTTGATCAAGACCCATAGCAAAAATGGCCTGAGACTAAGCCCTTCCTGCTTCTCCTCATCATATTTCTTGGCCGGTACTAAATTCCAGGCATGTATTATCTCACTGAGTCCTTACATAGACACAAGAGGCTGGCGTTTCTACCCTCACTTTTCAGACTGGAAACTGAGGCTCAGAGGCACCAAGTAACTCCCCAAAGGCCACCTCCCTTGAAGCACTAGGCTATTCTGCCTCTCCGGGAAGAGCTCATGTCTTTGGATCTAAATTTTTCACTGATGGGGAAACTGAGGACTTACCAATGGTCACATAGTTTCATGTGTGGACTCAAACTGCTGGCTGCTAATTCCACGGCCAGTGGAGGCCCTTTTGACCACTTTCTGGAGCCCATTATCTCTGCTTCATTATCCATGGTCTGAACTGCATCTCCTACAGGAGGACCAGGCCTCCTGTCTCCACACTGAGTCACACTGAGAAGGTCTGACAGACCCAGGGGAATCCTGATCTGTCACTGTGTTATGGTCCTGGCCAAAGCCCCTGCCCCAGCCTCCATTTATTCATATAAAGATGTGTCTTGTCGGACTTTCATGAGAATTAAATATGTTCTCCAAGCACTACGCCCAGGGGCTGGCTCATCGCAGAACGCATTCAGCAGCAGTCTATGAGGACAGGGGTGTGACCTGGCCTGGAAACCCCACCACTTCCTGTACCTGCTAGGGCATTTGACCTCACCCAGGAGGGTGTGTCCAATGCCTTCCTCAGTTCACATGGGGACAGAGAACCCTGAAGGACATCAGATGCCAGGAGAGAGCCCTCTCCCACCCATAGGGAGCACAGGCTGTCTCTCAGCTGTGAGCTAATTAATTGTGAGGGGCTGACAGTAAAGAGGGGCTGTGCTTCTTGCCGGCAAGCCCAGAGCAATGATGGAATAATGGGCTCTAATGCACTGGCCTTCTCCGGGGACCTGTCTTTCATCCCCAACAAAACTAATTAATGATAGCAATAAATAAACCAAGCCAGCCCTCCCTGCCCAGAGTAGCCAGGGTTCTTGGAGAAAAGCCTGTTGCTGACTGGATCAGCGTGCTGGGGCCCAGGCGGGGTTAGAGCTATGACCAGGCCCTGTGATGCTGTGTGAGGGGGCCAAGAGGAGCCAGAGGTTCAAGAAGCCACTCGATCTGAGGCTGAAAATGTGAGGGCTGTGAGTTCTAACTCTAGTCAGGCCAGCATGCTGCCAGTGACTTTGCGGTCTTGAGCTTGGAGATGTTAACGCCATCATTAGCCAAAGTGCAGAGTCCACAGCCGGGGAGGGCCAAGTTACTTCTTACGGTTTATTTTATTCATATATATATATATATATATATTTTTTTTTTAAAGGTTTTTTTGAGACAGGGTCTCGCTTTGTGGTTCAGGCTGGCCCTGAGCTCAGCCTCCAACTCACATCACAGGAATCCTCCTGCCTCTGCCTCCTGAGTGCTGGGATTACAGGCGTGAGCCACCACACCCGGCACTGTGGTATGTGGTACTGGTTGCTTCTGGGTGTGAGTCTCCACACCCAGTATGGTATGTGGTTACCAGGAAATCGAACCCGGGCCTTTGCGCTTGCAAGACAGGTGCCAGAACCACAGAGCTAACTCCCCGGCCCCCGTTCTTACGGTTTAAAGTGGATGGAAACCCCAGGGAGATCACAGAAAGAATGTCCCAGCCCTGGGCCTCAGGTCAGTTCAGGCTGTAATACAAAAAGCATGAGCTCAGGGAGGAGGCTCATTGAGGAGCACTTGTCCTGAGTTCAGCAGCCCTAGATTTGACTCCTAGCCCTACAAAACAAAAACAATGCAACCCCACAACCACACCTGATTTAATCAATGATAGCGAAAAGTTCCCCATAACACTGTCAGTGGCTCTCAGTTCTGGGCAGACATCAGAAACCCCAGATGCTTTGGCAAAGCCCAGATTGTGGGCTCTTCCCCAGCCATTCAGAGTGAGCCAGGCCCAAGAATTAGGCTTCCTATCATGTCTCCAGGGAATGCAGAGGCTGCTAATAGGAGACTCCATTCAAGACCAATGCTCTGCACTGAGGATCAAAGATGTATTCCCATCCTGCCCTGCTTCCAGCTGGCTTGAAGTCCCTGGCTTCCCCTTTCCAAGCTGCAGTTGCCTCACTATATAAGTTATAGTAAGGTGTGTACATGTGAGTGTGTATAGTGCAGCAGGACCTGATCGCTCTGAGGTCTGCTGTACCTTTGAGGCAGTGTGCGCTCTGCTGGTAGTGTGTGACACTAGACCAGGTCACGTGGGTGTCACGAGATCACAAAAGAACCAGCACCTTCTCAGGAACCCCTACCTCTGTATAGGGGTATAACACATGCACTAGTTAGTATAAGAAACTGTCCCAAACACAGTCTCGTTTTTTCCTGTACTTCCCCTGTAATGGGGAATTCACTCTCTTCCATGTCAGGGTGTCCTGTCCCAATGTCATAAAGAGTCATTTTAAGTTTTTTTTATTTTACTGCAACTTCAAAGTTCACCTCCTCATGATGTCTGCCTTGGCCATGTCTGCCTTGAGCCTCAGTTTCTGCAAAGGTCCATTCTAGCACTGACATAGCACCTGGCTAGGAGACCAGTCTCTCACACCCATGGCTGAGGGACTTGGCAAAGCCAGTGTGCACCTCTGAGCTCCAGTTTCCCTCTGGGATAAGAAGAGATGAGATAGAGAGGTGAAAATGGGAGCTCAGTGTAAAAGAGAGAGATTCTAATTACAGCCATGTGATGATGTGCTCTCGCCTGGGTGGGGGTCCAGCAAGATCCTATTTCCTAGCCATCTGGCTCCTAGCTCTGGATGTGCAAGTGTGAGTGTATGACATCCCTTCCTGGGTGCCATCCCTGGGTGCATGTAAATCAGAATCCATCCCTTCGTATAGTTTTCTTCCCACCCGTACCCCCACTCCCACCAGTGGCCAGTGCTCTGGAGCCACAGCCAGAGGACTAGCTGTCTGCATCCTCAGTGTTTCCACTCACACTGGCACAAGTCCTGGCTCCAGTGTCTCTATGCAGCAGCACAGGCTGCAGGGGTCAGTGACTGAGTCCCGCAGCAGGTACAGTGGAGACTCCACCCTCTCTGCATAAAGCAAGGCCATTCATGCAGGCAATGGACGTGAAAGCAGATTGAGCAGAAATAGCATCTACTGAGTGGCTATTGGTGACTCTGAGTCACTGGAAGGGGCTGGAAATCAGCCTCTAGATCACATGTCAGATTAGTGAAGGGAGGACACTGCCACTGAGCCCAGGATATCACCCACTACCCTGCCTCCCCGGCATAGATAGTCCTTTGTTGCTCCTGAGACTCGGCCCTGAACACTCACCGCCAGTCTGGCTTCTCCAGGGTCCTGCTGATGCACAGCATGGTCCATCCAATTGGCAGGCCTCAGGCAATGGGTCTGCACCTGAGCTGCAAAGGAGGCTGGGAAAGTGAAAAGCTGGAATTTTTTTTAGCTTATATAGCAATAGGTAGAACTGGAAAATCCTCCAAATCTAAAAAGAAGGTTCAGATCTAGGGCAAGAAAACAATCTTGTGGCCACTCCTATCCAAGGCAATTTGCCTGTTGGCATCTTCATAAAGGAGAGGGGGCTTTTATTTTCATCATGTGTACTGTTTCACCAACAAGGAAGCTCAGGACAAAGAAGAGTGCCTACAGGCCTGCAACTAGCAAGAGGCAGGTGTTGGTCAGTTTTCCATCACTATAACAAATACCTGAGACTGCCGACTTAATTAGAGAAAAGGTTGATTTTGATTCATGGTTTTGGACATTTTAATCCACAGTGAGTGGCTCTGTTGCTTCGGACCAACAGGCAGGACATCAGACAGAGCATGGAGGAGCAAAGCTGCTCACTTCGTGGACAGGAAGCAAAAGAACAAAAGAAGAGGAGACCAGGGTCCCACAATCCCCTTTGAGGGCTCAACCCTAGAGACCTGAAGACCTCCCACTAGGCCACACCTCTTAAAGTGGAAACCACCCAATAGTACCAAACTGAGGACTAAGCCTTTTAATACATGAGGGAACATTCCAGACCCAAACTATAGCACAGACCCTGGGCTTAAACTTGGCTGCTGAGTTATGGGCTTATATTCCTACAGCTGTTTGCTCTTCATTTTCTGTCTTAAGCAAAGATGACTCAGCCACTGTTCTCAGGAAGCAGAGGAGGCATAAACTGTAGAAATACAAGGCTGATGGTGCCAACGATCAGAACCATTAGGCAGCCAAGAACCTGGTGTAGTGGTGTCTGCCTTTGCCCCTGGGACCCGAGGGAGGCCAGGAAGATGACTGAGAGGTCCTTCTGCCTGAGCCCAAATTGCTCATGGGCTTTCCCAGCCCAGGGCCCAGTCTGACTTCGGAGATTTTTCTGCAGCAAGGCTGCCGAGGGTAGTGGGAGCTGGCAACACTGTTGATCTTTCTATAAGACCCCACAAAGCAAGCTGAGCTAGCCCTGGCCAGTCAGTGCCAGCTGACCCTGTTAGCCAGAGATCATGGCCACCTGGGATCCAGGGCTGGCTGAGGTACATTTCCCATGGATTCCAGCCGTGGCTACCCAGTAGGATCACCCAGCAGACAGTAAACATATGTCTATCTATGTATCCACGTGGGAATCCCACTCAGGGAGCAGGGCTCGTTCAATGGCCCATGGAGGGACTTGGCACTGCTGGTGTGAATATCCCTCAGGGGGCTCGAATGTGCAGCCAGAATGGAGAATACCTGGTGCTGCTTTCTGGGTCTCCCTGGGCTGGCGAGGTTGGGAAAGGACTCCTGGCTCTGCTTTCTCCCCCGCTTTGTCTCAGGCACAGGTGATTCTGGAGGGCATAAACTTAGAGCAGGAAGCTCTAAAACACTCCGTGCTCTAGACAGCTACCACAAGGAACCACAGGCAGGTGGAAAGTTCTGAAAGCCAATTCCTGCTTGGAAACCCTTGTGTCTGACTCAGAGATACTGCTGCTCTGGATTCCTCAAGCTCTGACTGTATGATAACAAGAAAGTTGGGGACATCTCTGTGTAGACAACGTACTGCTCACGAGGCTCCTTGTGGCCCTCAGAGTAGAGTCCCAGTACCTCAGTCCAGTGTCTTAGCCTCTCCCAGCCAAGAGCTCAGCCAGTCACAGGGCACTCCCTTCGCATATAAGAGAAGAGCCAGATGCCCAAGGGAGCTGCTGGCAAATTTAATAATGTGGAGGAATTTAAGTGCCCGGCCCAGATCATGGTGTATAGAAAGTCCTTTAGAAAGTGACAACTACTGTCATCATGATTGTCATCTGCATCATTGCACTCATCATTTCCCAAGTCACCTCTCCAAGCTGACATCTCTATGGCAGTTCCTCCCCTGTCTTGGATGATAGCACAGACATCTGGGCTCAAGTCTAAATTCTGTCCCCTTCTAGGCCTGGCTCTTGGGCTGTGTCACCCTCTCTTTGGGGATCTGGCTGTCTCTCTATGCACAGGATGTGACAGTGTGTGGAGAGGACATTTTTTTAGCCACTCTCTGATTGAAGGTCCCTGAGCCTCAGCCCGGTGGGGCAAGGTCTGGCCCTCACCAGCTCGCTCTCCTCTTATACTAGCTCAGTGTGGCTGGCTGAGGGCTCCTTTAATGGTCAGATCAGCCTCCTTCCCAAACAGAAAGGTAACAGCAGTGTCTCCTCTGCTCTGGGGAGGCCAACTGGGCTGAAAGCCAAGGCGCAGCCCATTTGAGGCACCCTGGGCCCTTTTGGCTCAGAGGCCAGACTCCAGGTTGTTGACTCTGCTGCTCTTGGGCGAGAGAGCTCAGAGCTCTTGGCCCCTGTGCCTGAGGGAGGGATATTTACGGTTTAATAACTGGCCTATTGATTCTCATTTATATGCCTCCAATGGGGCTTTCGGAGGAAGTAAAGGCGAAAGGGCCATGTTTGTAAATAAGTCTCCGGTCAGTTGGTCCATCACTCAGCCTGCCAGCCAGCTTCTGAGCAGGAGCTGTGCTAGGTTAACACTCTGTGTGCCCTTTTGAGCGGAGCCGCCTCACGGCCACAGGTCACAGCTATCCAGGCCCATCCCCAGGCACTCGCCCTACTCAGCAGTGCGCCTCCTCATCTGGGATAGCTTTGAACATCTTCCGAGGAGGAGGAAAGGCAGAGTGGAGTAGCCCCCCTTTCACAGACAACGAGACTCACCTCTGCTAGGCCAGCATTACCACCGAGCTGTGAGACTGTGGGTGTGGCAGGTACACCACTAAGACCATGTACAAGACATTTTAAGTGACTGAGTTCTGCAAACAAACTACAGATACACTTCTGGAGATGGCCAGGGCCCAAGAGAGAAAGTGAAGACACCCAATTGCCCTTCTAAGCCTCTCCTTGCATCACATTAGCTACCAAACAGGCCAAAGGAACTGAAGGTCTGTGGGCACTACTCAAAGCCACAGATACAACGAGCGAAAAATAGAAGGCTTTAATGCAGTAGCTCTGCCTCCCTGACCCAAGATCACTGCTTTTTCCATGGTTTGCCAACATGCTGCCTTTACCCTCACATGACACTGAACAAACAGGAAGTCCTTTTGTCTTACCTCAAGTATGGGTAGCAGCTCGGTCCTGCTGAGAAGCATGGGGTTTTGTCCGGGCGGTTCCGGAACACAAGACTGAGACCTGAAGGTGTAGGTTTATGATGCAGAAGGCTGAGGGCTGATTTCTAAGGCTGACATTGCTGCCCCGCAGAAATGGCTCCTGTGAGAGGTGATGAACTCTGTCGCTGGGAATATGTAAGCCCTGGTAGGGTGCTGGCTGCGTGACTGTGGGAGGGATTCTGCCTCCAGTGAGCCTGGATGCAGAACAAACACGCTTCAAGCTCCCTTCCAGCTTTGTAAGTCTAGGCAGTTATAAAAGAGTGGGCTAATTACTACCAACCCAAGCCAAGGAGTGCCTTATCCAGCTCTCCCCACCCTTCTGGCTGGCCCTAGGCATAGTGGGCCCCAAAAGCAAGCCCAGGAGACAGCTGCTTTCTCAGAAAGCAAGGAGTATGGGTGACAGCAGATGTCTCTCCTCTGGCCCATGTAAAAGAAGATAATTATGAGGCTAAGAGCAGAGAGCAGAGAGGCAACTTGCTTCATCCTGTGCAGCATGGGGACCTTGGAGCCTGAGTTGGATGGGTCTTAGGTGTGTGCTTTCTCTCAAGCCCCAGGACCGTATGTAGAAAGGGAGATGACAGCACTTTCAGGATGGATAGAGGGTTAAGTTGGAGCCTTCATGCCAGCACAAGTACACAGCAGCCAGGTCTCTACTGATGAAAACAAGAGCTGACATAAAAATCCAGGTCTCCTTGTGCCAACTTCAGCTATATCCTCCCTTCCTGTTTGTCCAGAGGAGGGCAGCTGTGACTTTGGAGCTGGGTGTGAGGCACGGAGGCCCTGAGGAAAGGACAGGGACAGGACAAGGGTGTTCACCACACTCCTCAGACCAGGACTGACCGGAGCAATCCACCAACATCTGCCCCTCCCCCAAGCTGGCCCCAAGGAAGTGCCCCTTTTCTGCATCATGAACCTCATGAATGGAGAGAGGTGGGAAAGGGGATGAGGGAGGGCTGTTGATGGCCTTTTCCACCTTCTGGAGTCTTTGGGGGTTACTGAGATAATAATAGCAATAGAACCTTCTGCTGAACAGGTCCCAGATTTCTCCCCAAGTCCTCTGCTCAGCACAGAGGCAGAACTGCTCCTGCGGCTGTCCATCTGGCCAGCTGCCTGCCTCTCAGCTACCTGCTGATGGGCCAACAGACTGCTTCAGTGACAGGCTAACCCAGCAGCGTCTGACTGGCAGGCCCGGGGGTCAGCAGGCCATCTTGCTGGCTGGCTAACACAAGGTTTGAAGAACACACATGGAGTGACTGAAGGCTGTTCACTGACTTGAGAATTCATTGCCATGGTGCCAGGCCAATTAATCGTCTGACTGATTGATGTCACACCTGACCAACAGACTCTTGGGTTGTCTGACCGACTGGCTGACGTAGAGAATGGTTATCTGACAGGCTGGCCCTGCCTGGCTGTTCTAGCACAGGCTACTTGTCTGACTGACTCTCACCCCTGGACATTATGATTGACCGACTCACCAAATGATTGGTTCACCGACTGATATGCAGATGACTGACCACTCTGGGCACTGACGGGCTTTTCACACCAATCCTTGTAGCCATGACTGTCAGTGGGGCTGGATTCATAATAACTAACTGCCTGACAACACTGACAGGAAATGTGACCGAGCCGCTGCCCACCATACTAATAAGCCCATGCTCTGGCTTCTTAGAAGCAGACAGGCCTATGTGGTGACAGCCAGACTGACTGGCCAGGTGATGGACAGACTGCTGCTTAGCCACCGTGCCGCTGCCTGGCTGACCTGGCCATTGACAGACAGCTGACAGACTGACCAATAGCATAGCTGCCGCCTGCTGTGCCCACTGACAGCCCCTCGGCCAGCAGGCTTCCCAGCTGATGGATGGAGGTATTTTTAGGATCCCTTTTGGTTCCTTGTTTTTTCCTTCTTCTCACTCCTTCTCTCCCTGCTTAACATTTCCCCTGCACTCTTTCTTTTCCTTTTACTTGTGTGTGTGTGTGGCAGGGTGCCTCATACGTGCAACAGAACACAGAAGATGCACATGAGAAGCCTAGGCTGTAAAAATAAAACAGACACCTGGACACCACTCCCAGATACACAGCTTCTACCTGCTGCACAGTCTGACCAGCCAGGCATCTTGCCACAGGTGCCCAGGCCTGGGCTCCCCATGGAGCTGGTCTGGAGCGGAGGTCTGGGCAATCGTGGGAAGCCCCACTGTGATTCTGATGTGCAGAAAGGATTAGGCATACCAGCTGGATCCTCCCCGGTCTTGCTCAGCCTTGCTCCCTGCAGTGTGGCCTGGACATGTGGCATCAACCTCTTCTGGAAGCCTGAGAAAACACAAGAAGTCACTTGACCCAGGAGTCTGGAAAAGCTGTTATAGAGAAGGCAACAGCCATGCATGGCCTTAGGGAGGAATGTTTGCTCCTGGTCCCTCCCCACACCTGGTGGCAGCTGGCAATCTTTGGTTGTGGCCACATCGCGAGTCTTTGGCTATGATGTCATACTGCCCCCCCTTGTTGTTGAGTCTCCTTCTGCCTCACTCTTAGATGGACACTTGTCATTGGATTTGGAGCCACTAGGTAACCAAGGTAACCACATCTCAAGATCCTCAACTTAATTACATCAACAAAGATCCTTTCTCTGAATCAGGCCCCATTCACAGTGCCAGGGTAGGACATGATCTTTTGGAAGCCACCTTTCACTCTAGTACCGTGGGGCTGACCAGCCACGCAGCAGCTGGGGGAGCCCCTTAATTGATTCCATCAGGAATGGCTGGGTGTGTGGGAGAAAGTGAGGCTGGAGCAGCAGCTGGCACAGGCAGCAGAGCCCTGTTGGCCCGGTGGAGATGTTTGGCCATTTTCTTTCTACATACTCAGAAAACTCAGGTAGGTCTTTGGTATGGTTGGGCACGTCATGTCCCCACACTGGGGTGGCCACGTGGAGGGTAGGCTTGGGCCAGCACCAGTGAGAGGCAGTGAGGACAAGACACGGCCAGTGGCCGAGAGTGCAGAAAACAAGATGTTTTTGAGATCTCTCTGGGGCAGAGCTGGCTGTGAAAAGAGCTGGGAAGGCAGCCTGGGGCACTCTGGTTTTCTGGCTTAGCGGACAGGACAGATGGGGGTGCATGAGGAAGGGTAGCCAGTTTCAAGAAACTAGTTGGCAGCAAGTTGGTTTTGAGGCTGTTGGGGGAATTTCCCAGCATAACTATCCAGCCCTGTGTATGTGAAGTGTAAGAGTGAAGGTGGGAAGGAGAGTGTAAGGAGTGAAGGTGGTGTAAGGACACCATTGGCATGAAGCTGTTGGCTATTAAACAGGGAAGACATAGTTAAGTTTTGGCCTGGAGCGTGGAGGGGAGGGTGGAGCAAGCCTGCTAGGAGTGCTAGCGCTGTGCTACCAACGTCTAGGTGCTGGTGTTAGTGCTGGCCCTCATGCTGACTTGCAGCGTGGCAGTGGGTCCTCCTGAGCTTCCATCCCCAAAGGCATGCCAAGCAAGAAGATGTAGAGACATTTATCACCTCTCCAGGAGCTATGTCCCACTGCTGAACTGCAGACCCCTGCCCACCAGGGGGCGGTGGGAAGGGATCAGGCTTGGACCCAGTATGAGCTCATTGGAAGCCATGGTCTGCAGAGGACTTCCATAAAACAATGCAGGGAAGAAAGAGAGGAATGAAGGGAGAAAAGAAGGAAATAAGAAGACAAGAAAGAAAAAGGAAAGGAGCAACAATTTGAGGGCGGCCATGGAGCCCCAGAGTAGAGCCTTGAACCTTACTTTCAAGAAGCTTTCTTTCTGATTTGGGTGCTCATGGTGCATTTGGTGGAAAAGGCCAAACTTTGTTGCTAAGTGGCAGGTGAGCAATTTAGTGCAATTGTCCTTTGATTAGGAGGATGGGTTCCAGAACGTCTGTGGCTGCCAAAATTTGTAGAGGTTCAAATTCCTTCCATGAAATGGCATGATATTTGCATATAACTTAAGCATATCATCCCACATTGCTAGCTTACTTGTGCAGAATGAATGTCAGCGCTGAGAGAAATGTTATACCATATTCTTTAGGGGATAATGACAAGGGAAAAATTCTGCATATGTCCAATGCAGACACTATTTTTCCAAATCCTTTCTATTCACATTCAGTCAAACCAAAGACAAGGGATCCAAAGATAAGGAAGTCTGTACTCAGGAATGTAGCCATCCATTGTTTTGTTTGGCCCATTTTATTTTACTTTTAAATTATTACACTGTAAAATTAGCATGCAGTTCCATGGATTTTTCTAGCTTTGTTGAAGTATGGTTAGCAATTAAAATGCATATATTTAAATTGTACAACTTGATAATTTGATATATATATATATATATATATATATATATATAACTATTTTACAAATTCTGAGATATATATAGACTTTTGTAAACATCAACACATTCAGGATATAGAACATTTCTGTCACTTCCCCAACTCCCTTATGCTGTCCCTTTCTAGTGACGTCTCCATGACAACCACTGATCTGCTCTCCAACAGTATAGTTTTGTCTTTTTGACAATATCATATAGACGAAATGAATCAGAATTTAACCTGTTGATACCAACTTCTTTCACTCAACATAACCTTACAAATTGTTATGTGATGTTTGAGTAGTTGTTCCATTTTATTGCTGACTAGTATTCCATTGCATGGACCTACCAGAATTTTTTATCCATTCACCCACTCACAGCTATTTATATGGTCTCCAGTTTGGGGTAATTATGAATTAAAGCTTCTATAAATACTTACACACATACACACACACACACACACAGATAGATAGATAGATAGACTTTTTAAAAAAAATTCTGTGAACCTTAGTTTTTGGTCTAGACCCAGGAGTTGGATTACTGGGTCAGACAGTAGTTGTCTGTTTAATTTTACAAGAAAATGCCAAACAAACCTCAGCCAGGACTGCACTACCATGCAGTCTTGCTAAAAATGTAGGAGAATTCCAGCTGTTTTACATACTTGCTATGATTTTATTTAGTTATTATTTTTAATTATTAGTGTTATCCTAATAGGTCTATATTTTTAATTTAAATATTATCTAATAGTTAAAGATATTGAACAGCTTTTTAGGCCTTTCTCTGCTGCTTGTATATCCTCTTTGTGATGTGCTTATCATTTTTAGTGTTTTAAAAATTACTATTGAATTTAGGAAGAGCCTCACGCATGCTAGTAAGTGCTTTACCACTGAGCTATACTGCCAGTCATTTATTTTTTTCTATTTCTCTCTCTCTCTCTCTCTCTCTCTTCCTTCCTTCCATCCTTTCCCTTCTTTCTTTCTTTTTGGAAGGATCATTCTAAATTGCCCATTCTAACTTCAAAGTTGCAACCCTTCTGCCTTGGCCTCTTGTGTACCTGGGATTACAGGTGCTCTATCACACCCTCGGTTAGTGGACTCTTAAAAGCTTTTTATACATTCTGGATATCAGTCCTTTGGTATACGCGCCGTGTCCTCGGGACTGTAATGCATCTTGTCATGCTTTTCACAGTGCCACTTCAAGTTTGATGGAGTCCAAGTTATTTTTTTTAGCTCATGTTTTTGCTGACATGTTTAAGAGCTCTTTGGATGAATCTTAAAAGCATTATGCTGAAGGAAAGTTCCAGATGACAAACATTTTCTCCTGTAACTTTTCCTAAAAGAAGCTTATGTTCTACATTTAGAAGTGTGATTCATTTGAGTTAATTTTTATAAAACTATGAGGTTCAGATCAGGTGTGTAGTTATTCTGACATCGTTGATTAAGAAGACTATCCCTTCTCTACTGATTCATTTTCACACTCTCTCAAAAAGGTATTGACCGGGCCGAGGATTTAGCTCAGTGGTTCCGGCGCCTGTCTTGCAAGCACAAGGACCCGGGTTCAGTCCCCGGTAACCACATACAATACTGGGTGTGGAGACTCACACTCAGCAGCAACCAGTACCACATACCACAGTGCTGGGCGTGGTGGCTCACGCCTGTAATCCCAGCACTCGGGAGGCAGAGGCAGGAGGATTGCTGTGATGTGAGTTTGAGGCTCAGCTCAGGGCCAGCCTAAACTACAAAGTGAGACCCTGTCTCAAAAAAAAAAAAAGTTATTGACCATATTTGCACGGGCCTTCTAACCTCTCATCTGTTTTGTTACTCTCTGTGTTTTGTTACTCTCTCCTTTTGCCAACAACACACTGTCTTGATTACTGTAGTTTTATAGCAAGGCTTAAAATCAACTAATGCAATTCCCATAATTTCATTCTTTTTCAAAATTGTTTTAATTATTGTAGCTCCATTGCTTTTCTATATACATTTTAAAATCAACTTGTTTATGTCTATATTAAAATTATGCTAAGCTTTTTTTTTTTTTTTTTAGTCAGGGTCTTGCCATGTAGTTCAGGCCAGCCTTGAACTCACTACGTAGCCCAGGCTGGCCTCAAATTTTCTATAATCCTCCTGCCTCAGCCTCCTGAGTGCTGGGATTACAGCTGTGTATCACCACACTTGGCCTAAAATTATGCTAATATTTGATAGGAGGTATATTAAATCTAATGGTTCATTTGGTCAATATTGACAGCTTTACCATACTGAATCTTCTAACTTAAAAACTACAATTAAACGTTGTATTTAAGATATAATTATCCGTTAGATTTTCTTTATTTCATTTTTTAAAAAATACTTCATCTTTTTTTTTCCAGTTTCAAGTCCTAAGCATATTTTTTTAGATTTAATCCAACTATTGATTATTTTGTGTGCTAGTATAAATGTTACTGCCTTTTTAAATTTCTATTTCCAATTGTGCATTTTTAGCTTATAGGAAAGAATTGCCTTCTGCATATCAACTCCATCTCTTGAGACCTTACTAAATCTACTTATTTGTTGTAGATTTTCCATCACTTTGTGGGGCTTTTCTCCCTACGTAACTATTTTGACCATTTTCTCACCACTGGGACAAACCATCGAGCACCCAGAACTTAAAGGAGGAGCGGGTTATTCGTGCTCACAGATTCAGCCAGTGCTTGGCCAGTTACAAACAGGAACAGCACAGCGGAGGGGCAGGCAGATGAGGAGCTGAACACCTCAGGGCAGGCAAGAAGCAGAGAGAGGATGAGCAGCCACAGAAGATAGATCGTTCCAGGCCACGGCCCCAGCGGACCGCCCCTAACCAGACCCCACCTCTTAACAGCAAGTCAGCTATGAACTCATTGGGGCTTAATCTATTAATGAGTGGAGTCCCAAGGTCCACCCGCCTACAAATGTGTGAAGCTTTGGGAGAACACTTTAGATATAAACCATAGCTACAATCATAATATCTGAGATTAGGGATACTATTGTTTTTTACTATCTGTATGTTTTTCGTTTCTTCCCGCCTGTTGACCGGCTAGGACTTCCACACAGTGTTGAGTAGAAGTAGTCAGAGTAGACAAATTTGCCTAGCTCTTCCTTTTCTCACTCCATCTTTCACTACCAGGACTGGTGTCAGATGTCTTTTGTCATGTTGAGAAGCTTTCCTTCCATTCTTAGTTCACTGAGAGTTTTTATCATGCATGGATGGTGAATTTTGTCAAGTATTTTTTCTATATCAATTGATATGATCCTGCAGTTTTTCTTTAATTTCTTCATATGGTGGAATTCATGAACTGATTTTTACATGCTGGATCAGCTTTATGTTCCCAGAACCTCACTTGATTATGGCAGGTTTTAGAATTATACTTCTATATTCAAAGTGCTAATATTCTGTTGAGGATTGTGTCCGTATTTGTGGGAAACGCTGTTAGTGTGGAGTGATTTTTCTTGTAATACCTCCATCTAGTTTTGATATTGAGGTAACATGGGCTTTATAAAGAGATGAAAAACATCCCTCTTCCCTCTCTTTTCTGGAACAAATTATGTATGAATGGTGTCACTTTTTAATATCTCTTTTTTAAAATGACTTCTCAGCACCTGAAAGATGTTAAAAATCTTTATTTATTTATTTTTTTCAGTACTGGAGATCAAACTCGGGACTTCTTAAATATTTCTTAGGATTTTCCAGTAAAACTCTAGGCCTAGAGATTACTTTTCCAGAAGTTTAAAGCACAAATTTCAAATTATTAACAGTTATAAAGCTATTAAATTTCTTTATTTCATCTTAAGTAAGTTGTGGTAACTTTGTTTTTGATGTAGGTGTACATTTCATCTAAGTTGTAGAGTTTATATGTACAGAGTTGATCATATATAGTATTCCCTTTATTATATTTTTAATATTTATAAGGTCTTTTTTTACATATAATTTGATCATTTGTTTTTTTTTTCATGAAACTTGCTAGATGTTCATAGCTTTTACTAATATTCTCAGGGAATCAGCTTTTGGGCTTACTGATTTCCCCATTGTTTTTTATTTTCATTTTATTTGAATTTTGCTATTATCTATACTGTTTCTTTCCTATTGCTTCCCCCCTTCCCACTAGTTTCTTAAAGCAGAAACTTACATTATTGGTTTGAATATTTTTTTCATTCTAATCAAGGATTCAGTACTACACATTTCCCTTTACACTGCATTAAGCCACTAATGCTGAAATGCTAAAAATGTTGAAATTTTATTTTTTATTTTTTCAGAAGATTGATAATCAGATATGTGGCCTTGGATTTGTTTGACTTGAGATCCACTGAATTTTTTGGATAAGTAGATTGATATCTTTCACCAAGGTTAGAAGTTCTTAGCTATTATTTCCTTAAATTTTTTTCACCATAGCACTCTTCTCCATCTGAGATTTTGATTACATGAATGGGAAACTTTTAGTTGTTATGCACAATCTTCAAGATTCTATTCATTTTATTCAAATTAGATAATGCTCATTCTGCTCTATCTTTGAATTCTCTGAATTTTTTCTTCTGTCATCTCCAGTTCCTTACTGAGTACATCAGTGAATTTTTAATTTAGTTACTGTATTTTTCAATTCTAAAATTCTTTATATATTCTCTTTCCTGATCTCTCAACTGGGGGCACACTTTCGCCCCTTAGGAAACATTTGGCAGTGTCTGGAGATATTTTTGGCTCTCACAACTGGCTGAGTGGGCTGTTTCTGGAATCTGATGGGTAGAGACCAAGGCTGCTGCTAAACAGGTTCCAATACACGGGACACCTATAATAAATTACCCATCCCCACATAGCAATGCCCCGTTGAACAGCCTGTTCTATTTCTTTGTGGAGACTTCCCATTTTTCCATGTGTTTTGAGAATGTTATGTATTTGTAAAGAAACTGCCTTCAGAGTCTGCACAAAATAACTTCAACACCTGTGCCACCACGGTGTCAGCACCTGGAAGTTGCAATTCCGCTGATTCTTCCTATGTAGGATAATTTTGGATTGTATCCTTGATATTTCGAATATTCTGTTTGAAGATACCGGCTCCTGTTTAAATCTTGTCTTAATGGTTATTCAAATTTTTGTCTTTTCCCATCCATCTGTTTCTGTTTACTTTTCAGTGTCAACTAACTGCTTCGTGCAGTCTGTTCAGGTTTCATTGTGTTCAGTGGGAGAAATAAAATGAGTGTATTTACTCTACCATGCCCAGGGCCTGGGACTCTGCATTTCCACAGGCTCTAGGAGATTCTTGAAGACTTAAAAGTTTACATTCACAATCGCAGATTTTTAGAACCATGTTAGCGTAATTGTTCCATTTTCATGCCGCACACATATTTGGTCTTCAGCTGGCTAACACTGGCAGCTGCCTCTCCTGAGGTGTCCAGTGTAACACCTCCCCAGGAAATCAGCTTTAAACTTGCTCCTGGTGCCCTGAGTTCTGTCTTTCTAAAGTTCCGGGTTCCTGGGGCTGCCTCCAGTGGGCACCATCTAGGGATGCAGCTGGATGCCCCAGTGTGCTTTACCAGCACAAAATCTCCTGTTGACCCGCTAAAACTTACTGTGGCCTCCTCTTGTTTGTAATCCATATTTTCTTCAAGTATGATCTCTGCAGACGTCCTTCTTCAGAGAGGCATCATGGTTGAATGGGAAAGAAATAACAGTGCAGCCATCAAGAATCTACTGTGTAACAGATGTGATACCAACCACTTCACAAAATTCTCTTCAGGAGATCTTATAACGAACTAGATCTATTGCATTTTTACACAAGTGTGTGTGTGCATGCATGTATGCGTGTGCATGCATGTATGTATGCTTCTACACAAAAGATAACATGAACCATGTCATTCTGCACCTTAATTTTCTTCTCTCTATAATATAAATTATTATTTTATTATAAATTATTATTCTATTTTATTATGTATAGTATATGGTTGTACCATACTTTAGAAAAACAAAAACACCCTCACAATTTGCTAACAAATCTCTTCCAATGGACATTTGGACTTTTTCCTCAATATTTCCTTTGCTCAGTTCATTTTTGGGAAAAAAAATAGTCCTAGTAGTAGATTTCCAGCATGCTCAAGAAGTTGGGGTGGCTGGAGTGGGGTCCTGGTGGGTGAGAAACGCGGACTGATTCTTGGTGGTGGGACAGCTGAGTGAGAAGGGAGAGGCTGAAATAGGAGAGAAGGGAGTATAAGGGAGGGAGACCCCATTTCTGGAGGTGGCCGGGGGGAGCTATCGACTCCCAATCCACCTGGTGTGCGAGTGGGGCGGGGAAGGTGGAAGAGGACCCAGGTCTGTTCCATACTGTCGCGCTCCTCCTCTCCCTGTATCTTCCTCCCCTCTGTGGCTCTCTTCCTCCCAATGTGGGAAACTCAAGTCAGAATTAATAAAAGCAGCAGATTGCTTAGAGATGGAGGGCGAAGGATGGAGACAGTTTGGGGCCCTGATATTTCCCTCACATGCAATAATCTGGTGGTGAGATCTGGCATGAAAACCCCTTTCCTGCAGCCCTTATTAATATCAGCTCCTAATGCATAATTACCTGGCAAGCCCAGGGACTGATGCTAGTGTCACCCTGTTCGCTCCCCTCACTGACTGGGCCACTTGGACCACAGGGCTGCAGGAGGGGAACAAGGACTGGTTCCCAACCCCTGGGTGATGGCAGTGAGTGGCCTAGTCTCCTGCCTCCTGGTGACCTTGGACATTCCAGTTCCTCAGTGACTGAAGTGGGCCAAACTGCAGGAACACGGGGGTCCAGCATAGGCTTGGCTCTGGTGGAGGGGACGCACCACACGCAGCTTGTCTGACCATCCCATTCGGCCCTCGTGGCTGTTGAAGTGGTAGCTGCAGTGGCAGCGGGTTGTGATACCACAGCTGAGTAGCTGTGTTTTCCAGTTGATCCGTCTCACTTCCTGACCTTGATTTTGCCTCCTCTTGGCCTGAGAAGGGGCTAGGACATGGCTGTTACCTGTTCTCTTCCCAGATGGCATGATAATTGGCTCTGCTGTGGTTGTCCTGCCAAGGAAGCTGGGTGACCTTGGCCAACCACTTGCCATCTCCAACCTTGGTTTCCCCAGAAAGACACTAAGGATGTCACCGGGTTCTTCCTCTGTTGCTTGTGCCCTGAGTCTGTCTTGGTGTCAGAAGCTCACAGACTGAGGACAGGAGAGCTCCAAGAGCCTGGTCCTGGATCCCCAGGTTAATTACCACAGATGTACCAGCTACAGTCCTGGCTCCCACAGGAAGGAGCAAACTCTTCGTTGCTCTGGCCACCAAGCTCCCTCCTGCCACGGGAACTTGGCACCTGCTGCTCCCCCTGCCTTGAATGCCACTCCTCCCCTCCCATCTCCCACTCAGTAACTCATCCTCTCCCTCAGGAAGCCTGCCTTGACTTCTCCATCAGCAGGTCAGATCCATGATGTCCCGCACCTCTCCTTCACGCAAGCTCTGAGTTGAATGAAGTCAGTGCAACACAAAAACTGTGACTCTATTTTTCTATAACTGAACTTAAATTCTGCCATAAATCCCTGTTCTTCCAGGAGCTGAAATGTAATCTAAGGCAATGCAGGATTCCTCTACTCTATCTGGTCCCTGGTGAATTGTGTGGAGGAGAGGAGGGTGGGTTCCCAGCGCTTCAGTGCCAGCAGTGAGACAGACTGTAACTAAGTCACCAGCATCTTCCTGCCAGCCCCTTCCAGGCCCGACTGCATTTTCATTGGCCTGGTCCCCAGGTCCCTGCCACCCACTTCTATCAGCTCATGGGATAATTGCCTCCCCCAATATTTGAGGGAGGAACAAGTTGCTCTGTCTGGCTGCCTGCTGGTTTGGGGTCACAATTACATGGTGTCCATGCTGGTGTCCTGCACGTGCTGCCCGGTTCTGGCCTGGGCAGCTCCACACACACTGATGTGACCTTGCCCGGATGTCTTGCCCATGCCTGCCCAGGGAGTTTCTCACTTAAGTAAATCTCTTCCCCTAACCGGGCTCTGTGCAGCTCCCCATGAGATGAGCCCATCTTCACAGCTGAGAGCAGCCCCTCTGGGCCACACCACTCACTTCAGTCTCAGGGACAGGCCATCAGAGGTCACCAGGTGACATCAGCCTCAGTCCCTGAAGCTGTGACGGGACTGAGCTCAGCACTTCCGAGCTGTGGACGGGAGGGACAGCAGCCTGAGTGTTCCCAGGGGCCTGTGGTACCTGGATGAGGCAGGCCAAGCCCTCCCAGTGCCCCAATAGTGACTGGCCTGACTTTCTGCCCATCTGCCCATGGTGAAGGGTAAGAAAACGCAGCACACGGAGGTCCCTGTGAAGCAGGCCATCTCAACGCTCCATCAAGCTCTAGTGAGCCCACTGTGCGCACCTCTCCGCAACCCTCATCCTCAGTCTTCACCATGGCTCCAGTCAGACATCTAAGGCCCAGAGAGGAAAGGGACTCAGCAGCCCGGCAACAGATCCTGAGCTTTGGTCTGCAGAGTCCTTAGCCTTGAGACTGCTGCCTCGGGTGTCTGTCTGGCTCCCCTCTCTGGGCCACCAGAAGCCAGGACACAAGGTCTCAAGGCAAAGTCCTCCTACTCCAAATCTATGCTGGTGTCAAGTCCTTGGCCCCGCAGTGGGCTCAGCCATGGCCTTTGGCAGGGGAATGAAGGATCCGCCATGGACCCTGGCTGCCCTGGCCTAGATATGCCGCAAACAACTCCCTGGGAGAAGTCAGAGGAAATTGTGCTAATGTGGGGTGATCCACCCTGCAAGGGGGAGACAAAGGGGACGAAGCTCCTTCCTGCCTCCCCGAGGTGCAACCTGCTCAAGCCAATCGGCACAGCTCAAGCAGGAGGGAAGATCCTATCATTCTGCTTTCTCTAAGGATCACCCTGTCCTCTGAGCTTTGTCCTGGGGCCACCTAGACAGAGCTGGGCCCTCTTCAACCTGTCAGGATTCGCTATTCTTTCACAGAGGACATTGAGGAGCCATGGGAGGCTCTAAAGCAGAAATACGACCTAAAGAGAATCTTCGTCTGTCACTACCTGAATGTCAGTTAGAAAGCTGCATGGAGCAAAAGTCTTGTGAGCAGGGGCACAGAGAGACTCTAGCTTGAAAGCTGGAAAGATCCCCTAGTCCTGGATGCTGATGTGCTTCCCAACACTCCAAGGAAGCTCCATCTACAGTGGCAAATGCTGGCTGTCTCTCTCTCTCTCTGTTTCTTGTGCACAGCAGCACCATTTCAGTTCTGACTCCACACGGTGTGTCCACCAGGTATGTGACCCAATGGCCATGAACTGCCTCCCCAGGACCCCAGGGTACAGCACAAGGGCCAGCTGTGGGTGGGTCAGGCAGGAGCTGTTTCTTAGACAGCCACCCAGAGACCCTTTTGTTCATAGAGGATCGGAGGGAGTGAAAAGGACCGAGCTACCCTCTGCCTTCCTGGCCAGGGCCACGGTGCTGTGCTGGGGCAGGCACGGCAGGTCCCTGGCCTAGCTTAGCATTTACTATCACGCAACACATGGGAGAATGGATCCACACTGCACACTGTGTGTGGCGTGAGAGTCCTGGCTATAGCCTGAGTGGGATGTGGCCTTGGGGAAGGCCTCCCTCTGTGTGCAGAGCCACCTCCAGGACTTGTGTAGCTCCAAGATGCCAGGCAGTGACTCCTGCATGGTAAAAAGGACGGCGGACAGGCCCGGGAACACAATCTCCTCTCCCCTGAGGGAGGAAGCTCCCTCCAGTGTGGCTGGTGATTAATACGCTCTCCACACCCCAACCCCTGTCAGGGACATCAAGGTAAGTGCCCTGCATGGGCTGCGGCTCTGAGAATGAATAAGTAATAACAGCAGTGCAGTAATAGGATCCGGGGAGGCCTCTCAGGATAATGGAGCCACAGACATGGCGTCAGAGCCCCAGGGACGCGAGCGCCCAGAAGAGCCGGAGAGGCGGCAGGAACACGGACGTGCGCATGTCGCAGCCAACAACCATGACAGACCTTCAACTGAGGGAGGATGACTTTGCAACAGGGTGGTCCCTACTGGAGGGAGAAGCACAGAGTTCTGGGGGCTCACAGGCCTGCTGCTGCTTAGCTTGGCTCAGCCTCCAGCCCCACATTCGCATGTGGACCTGGTAATCACCTACCACAGGTATAAAACACAGACATGAGAGCCAGTGTGTGTACCGGGTACCCCTGCCAGGTCAGCGGCTGGTTGTCTTTAAAGTTATTTCACCCCTAAAGCTCCCCAAATTCTTCCCTTTTTTGAGATAGGGTCTCATTATATAGTCCAGGCAGACCTTGAAGCCACAGTGATTCTCCTGCCTCAGCCTCTCAAGTACAGAGCTCGTGCAGCTCCAAGATGCCAGGCAGTGACTCCTAGCATTACAGGAGTATGCCACCATGCCCAGCTACTGAATTCTAAACTCTGGGGGCCAAGGAGGACAGGGATGGTCCCCATTTGTGAGATGAGAGAGAGGACAGCCTCTTTTCTTGTACTGGGGATTGAACTTACCCTTGTGCTTGTGAGGCAGGTGCTAGAACCACTGAGCAAAATCCCCAGCCTGTGGAATCAGAGAGTAAAGATTCAAAAAAGTTCCTCTATTTCTCCAGAAAATCCCAGCTCTTCCCCTGGCCATGTTTTACCCCACATACACTCCATTTCTTCTTTGTGCCCAGCAGTGTTCCAGGCTCTCAAATGACACTTGTGTGTCACTGTGTGTCCCAGAAGATCTCAGAGTCCAGAGGGAGGAGCAGGCAAGACAATGGGTGGGCCTCAAAATTAAGGCATCTCCCCCAAGGAGATGCCACCGGGATGGCAGCATGAAAAATTTAACAACACCCCATGTTGGCCAGGACATGGGCCAGCTGAAACTCACCCTTGACTGGTAACAGGGTGAAGTGGCCCAGTTGTTTCAGAAAAGACCTGACAGTTTCTCATTAGTCTAAACACAGGACTGGTCTTGACTGTTCCATTCCTAGATGTCAACCCCAGAGAAATGAAAGTGTGTGTCCTCACACAGTCATGTACACAGATGTTTGCAACAGTGACATTTACCTCACCAAAGCCAAGGGAATTGCAGCCATTCATGGTAGAGAGTAGATCATAGGTCACTTTCTGGGGTCGCACTGAGGTAAGTGACACAGCCTGCAAAAAGCAGGAGGGAACGTTCAGAGGTAATAGGGGTGTTTTATATCATGGTGTTACTTACATGAATGTATACATTAGTCAAAACTCATAAAACTTGGGCCAGAGATTTAGCTCAGTGGCTCTGGCACCTGCCTAGCAAGCGCAAAGTCCTGAGTTTGATCCTCAATGACCATATACAACAATGCCAGGCATGGTGACTCACACCCGTTAGTAATCAGTACTACACACCACAGTATTAGGTGTGGTGACTCATGCCTGTAATCCCAGCACTCATGAGGCAGAGACAGGAGGATTGCTGTGATTTCAAGGCTGAGTTCAGGACCAGCCTGAACTACAAAAAGGGAGATCTTGTCTCAAAAAACAAAAACAAAACAGAGGCTATACTACTTATGGATATATTTTATTGTGTATAAATTATGCTTTGATAAAGTTGATTTAAAAACCAAACAGAATCCTAACAAGGGCACCCCAAAGAAAACAAGCAATTCTAGTCAACTACCTGACGGCTGGCTCAGCTGTGTGCCTGACCGGGGCTCCTGTCCAGACCTCTCCAGGGGCCTCCTCCAGTGGAGGGGCAGCCAGGGCCACACAGTTTCTTTCTGAGAACTGCGAAAGGCTCCTCTTGAGATGAGGGCTTAACCTGACAGGATGCTAGTGCCACCGTGAAGAAAAGGTACCTTCCTCCAAGCTGACACAGCCGCAGGGCCAATGACTGGACTTAGCTCTGTGTGCTCCCCAGCCTTTGTGAAGAGCAGCACCCAGTGCCTTCAGACTGAGAAATTCATCCCGGGGAATGGCCTGTCTGACCTTCTCTATGTCCCTATTCTTCTCTGGGCCTCACTTTCTCCTTTGGCAAATGGGACCAAAGTGTTGGGAAAATCCGAAGTGATGAGAAAAAGGAAGTAGTTTTCCAATGTGGAGCAGTCTTCACAGTGCTGGTTTCTCCCCGGCCCTCTAGGAGGATGGGTAGACTAATGGTTGGGTGAGCGGATGAAGAGGTGCCCAGATAATGGATGAATGAATGGGTGGTTGGACAGATGGACAGACAGATGGCTGAGCAGATCAACAAATGGTAAGAGACTCGAAATTCCAGTTGTGTTCTTTGTTCTCTCTACAGCAATGAGAGGCAGAGTGATGTGGAGCCCACATATTCATGTTTTCTGACCCCCTTTCGTCCCCATCTCCAGCTGTGTCTGATCCCAGCTCCTAACCATTTGGACCCCATTGCCATGAGCGGACCTCCTCCCTGGCCGGTGGAACTGTTCCTCCCTCAGTGGGATGGAGGGCCCTGGTCAGCAGCTTCCCTTTCAGGGGGGCCTGATCTATAATGAGATAACTGATTGTTCTCGCCTCTTAGTCTTCTTGATAAAGGGATAGACAAAGATGAGACAATTAAAAGGCACGTTCCCAGCCACCCTGGAGAGATTTGATGAATATTAACAGACTTCCAGCTGCTGTCTGACTAAGGCCTTGGAAACAGACAGCTCAAAGACAGCTTAAGAGGCCCAGTGGGATGACTTAATTTTCAGGAGAACAGTGGCCAGTGGAGAGTGGAAGGCCAGCCCTCCCCTCGCCAGGATGACCACCGAGAATCTCCTCCAGGAGAGGATGTGATCTTGCAGCTCACCAAGCTCTGTCCCATGCCAGGCTATGACAGGCAAGCACATCTCAGCTGTGGCCCCGTGTGAGACACACATGTGAGCCTTCCCAAGCCTCTGTTTCTGCATGTATGATCCTCACAGGCTGCCCTGTCTGAGCACAGGTGAACCCCTGCTGGGCTGGAGGAAATGGTAGAGGCTGTAGGAAAGGCTGAGACCAATGTGCTCAGAATTGCTAGGCCTTTTGAGGCCTGGGATATGAGGCCAAGAAAGAGAGGAGCCACACACACACACACACACACACACACACACTGTGCCTTTATCTACCCACGCTCTCTACCCACTGCAAATGACCAAGACCCAACAACTCATCTCAGAGAGTCGCCGCGTGCTCTCAGCCAGCCCAGCTTCAGGTTCCAGCTTCACAAATGCCCCGAAGGGCACAGCAGCTATGTCTCTGCCTGCGAGGCTGTCCTCCTATGGACCCTATGTACATGTGCAGTCTGTATACATGGGGTGGTCCTAGGAAGCTCTTGGGCTCACAGACCAGGTGGAACCTCTCTGTCCCACCCCACACCCCAGCACTTGGGACTCTGCTTTGCTGTCCCTGCTCCTGGAGCCAATGTGTCCCTCAGGGAACCAGGAGATGTCCCCAGTGCCCACCTCAGTGCTTGTGTGTCATAAATAAGAGCAGATACTCACAGAATGCAACTGAGCCCATCTTCACTGCTACACTGCCCAGATGCCTAAGGCAGAGAGGGGACCTCCGCTGTGCTGGGGCACAGTCAGCAGTGCCAAGGCCAGATGTGGGCATCCAGGTGGCACAATCAAGCTGAGTATTAGCCGGAGTTGAGGCTGACTGAGGTCTCCAATCAGCTGAGGAATGGAGGGAGGTAGAGAGGCCGGGAGAAGTAGGCTGCCCTGGATGAGCAGTGAGCAACGCTTAGTAGGAACAAGGACAGGACACACTGTCCCACGCTGACACATGGTTGGAGCTCCAAGAGGTGTCCTGAATCATAAAAAGGACTCCAACTGTATCTGCCTGGTCCTGCCCTGGGCTGGACCTGCTGGGCACCTACCAAGGCCTGTCACCTAGGGAGCCTTGCCTCTCACAGACCCATAAGGCCTCCTTCCTGGCTGCATTCCTCATATCCTGGGTTGAAGCCCTGTAACCCAGCCAGGGCCTCTAGTGCTAATGAAAGAGCACCACTTGAGTCCAGAGTTCTGAATTTCAGAGCTTCTGTCTGGCTGCAGTCAGCAGAGCAATTGCCAGCTTGCAGGACTGTGCAAACAAAGCACATCAGACTGCAGCCCATGCCATGTGTTAGGTGGATCTGAAACTACAGTGGCCCGGAGGGCAGAAGCCATTGCACAGAAGGGCGGACACTAGGCCAGTCTGTGGACTATTATGCCAGAGCTCTCTCTTGTGACCTCTGCTGCCATGTGACCTGCTCCTCTTGGGATCTCACTTTCCCCATGCATGGGAAGATTTTCTAAGCACCAGCTTCAATCTCCTACCTGTCACCAGAGAACCTGCAAGAGTTAATATAGCCCAGGGACACTGGTTCTGGATTGGTGTAGGGCACCAGCAAAAATGGGGGTGCCAGTGATGCTTATCTCAGGCACCAGCCTTCCTGGGCCACCCCCATGGAGATCTTGCTGGGGATGGGTCTAAGGGCAGGGAGCCTGGGCCGGTGGGCATGTAGGGAATGGGCAGCAGAGCACCCTGGGCTCTTGGCTGGAAGAGAAGGAGGCCTGTGCACTCTCTGGCTTTGACAGAGTGAGACATCTGCTCTCTCTTATGCTTCTCCTCTACCTTCCCAGGTGTGGTGGGGACAGCTGCACAAGTAGATGGACTTTGTCGGAGGAAACATGGTCCAGCTATAACAGGGGCTCCATCCAGGGCTGTCAGGCAGAGACAAAGCTGCCCTCTCCATGGTGCTCTGGCTGGGCGTACAGGACTGTCACCTCCAAGCCCAGCCCCGAGGGGACTGTCCTGCTCCTCCCTGCTCTGGCTTTTGGATGCAAAGACCCTGGAAGTAGGACACGTTTTGCTCTGTGGGGACACAAAAGTGTCTCTAGGTCAAAAGTGAGTTCCAGCTCCAGGCCACATGCCAGGCAGTGACCAGGGCAGCCAGAGTACATGTATTTTAGTTTTTGTCCACCTTTCCTTTCTTAACCCAAAACAACAAATAAGATGCGAGCAGGCCCCTCCAGTGAGGAATTGTTGCCTGTCCCCACAGGAAGCAGCGGGTCCCAGACAGAGGATCACCGGCTTTGAATCCAGAGGGGTGGGGGCAGCCTGCCCTCCCCAAAGGGCTTTTCTGGAGAATGGCTGCATTCCTGGAGCTGCCCCCAGGTGACGGTGGGAGTTAGGACACCACAGGAAAGGTCTCCGGGCCCCCAGCAGAGCCCGAGTGAGAGTGGTGGAAAACACTGTTGTGACAACAACAGGATGTTCACAGACCCAGAGAAACCTTTCAGGGACACTGTCATGCAAGCGGCTGAAGATCCCTTGAGGTCCCTTTCTCTAAGGAAATGTGGCCTTGTCCTTGGCTTTATGTCTCTGACCTATGACCTTTGCCATGAAAGAAACTTCTCAAAATGTAATCGTGGATGAGGGCTCATCTGGAGGGCAGATCTGTTGTAAATCCAGTTGGCACTCTGTCTAGGCATGTGTCATACCCGCTGATGCCCTGTGCTGCCGGACACTGCACTGAGTCCCAAGCAAGAAGTTAATGTGCCCCTTGGCCTCTAGAACTGTAAGAGCTGAATTTACTTTCCATGTAGATTATCTATGTGGGGGATTCAGCTCTAAGAACAGAATGTGGGCTGAGAGAGACAGGTGAAGATGAGCACTTGGGGAGACCCGAGGCAGGAAAGTCATCTGAATGTTTGTGTCCCCTCCTCTGGACTCTGCTGAAACGATTATTTGTATTCTGCCTCTACGCCATCAGTCACACAAGTGTATTAGACACCTTGGTTTTCTTTGCCACATCTTCCCTTCCTGAGAGAGGCCAAGCGGAGAACACTCCTTCCAGGCTCAGGGGTGGTCCTGAGTAGAGATGGACAGCAGTGAGAGGCCAGGGCATCCTGGATGTGCCCAGAAAGTCCAGAACACCGCAGTCATCAGGCAACTGTAACACAAACATGCCCCGTGGCGGCCTTAGCCCAGAAAGCAGGCAACCTGATTTTCGTTCCAGAGGTTTCAGGTAGAGCAAGTTTCCTCCCAACAGCCCTTCCTCCTGGGCTGAGCACAATCCCCAGGACCCCTGCTAAAAGCCCCCCTGACAATGGGAACCAGCCACTTGCCAACCCTGAGGCTTCACAGAGCATGGGTCTCAGAGGCAGACACAGTCAGGGACTGAGGCTGAGCTCCAGTGACCTGGAGCTAGTTACAGCACCTGCCGGGGCCCTGTTTTCTCAACTGTGAGATGGATTATCTCGTACCAGCCTGAGAGCTCAGGTATGAACACTGCCCAGCATGTAGCCGACACTCAGTAAATGATGGTTGTTGTTATCATTGCACTAGGATGGAGAGAGAAGAGTGGGCACTGTACTCTACACAGCAGAGAAAAGGGGCAGCAGGGGCCCCCTCCCTAGGCCAGAACACTGTCAGTTGTGGGCCTGGGTCACACAGGCCTCCAAGAGTTGTTCCTGCCCTGCCATCCCTCCCGTTGCCACCAATATCAGAGGTGACTGGAATCGTCACAAAGAGGGGGATTTTCCCTCCTGGATGCCAAAGATGGCGAATAACATAGGCAAGCATTGAGTTAAATGGGAACCTGCCAGTTTCCAGCTCTGAAGGGACAGGAAAGGGCTGCCATAATCAGGCTTGGGGACAGGGTAGACATAGCTCTCACTCAGGATAGAGCCTCCACCAAGCACAGACAGCTGTTAAGAGAAACCTACATCTTCTTGAGTTCATCTCTATAAGCTGAGACTCCTCACTAAACACTGTTGTCATTATTTTCATTACATCGGTACTCAGGTACTGGCTGAGCACCCACTGGGGCCTTTTGCCCTCCAGGGACCCAGAGGGTACGTCATCCACTTAGGCCAAGCAGGTCTGGTGTCTGACATCCCAAAGAAGGAAGGGCGGGACCTCAAGAGCAGCGTCCAGGTACCATAGGCCAGAGCCCATCCAAGTGTGAGGCATGCCAAGGCCAAACCCACAGTGCACACTCAGTGCAGCAGGGGCAGGTGACATGCTCAGGGCAGGCTGGGTGGGGCTGGTCCCCCAGGACAGTCTCCACAGAAGCTGGGCCTCTGCAGTCCAGAGGACTCCAGCCAGTACACCAGAGTCCTGCCTTCCCCCCTCTACTCCCAGAAGTCAGGTAGTGGAGGAGAAGACATCTCCAACAGGACAGACCCCTCACCCCTAGACAGCCGGCGTCTGACTGTTATTCCCTGCCTGACAGATGGTGTCAGATGGTTTAAGTCATAGCACACACTCACTTTCCTGGATACATAGGAGCCAGGAAAATGAGCCCAGTTCTAATCCAGCTTTCACTAGGACTGGCTCTGTGACTTTGGCAAACTGCTCCATGCCTGGGCCTCGGTTTCCCCATGTGGCCACTGATCTGAATGACTTCTAAGTCCTTGCCCAGTTCCCTTCAGCCACAAATGGCAGTAACTATTCTTTCCCTTCTGGACTTCAGAAAGTGTCAGCTCCATTCAAGGACAGGGACTCATGTGTGTGACCTGCTCACCGCAGGTCCTGAGGACTGAGAACAGGACCTGGTGCACAACTGATGCTCAAGGAAATCTCGTGGACTGAGTGGGTGACAGCTGCTGTTTATCAAGCATATATTATGAACCAGCTGCTGGGTTCAGTACTCTACACACACGATCACGAGACTAGGCTCTAGGTGGCGCGGGACACAGTGGTGGTTGGGTCTAGAAAGTGTCTCTGCCCTTTTATCTGGACAGCTCTATAACAGTGTTCCTTCCTCCAGCCCAAATTCCATCCAGCTTGTCTTCCTTTCAATTCTGTTGTTCCAGTTTAATTCTCAGAGAAGAGGAAAGCACTGTTTGATACCAGATTTTGATGTACTAACAAATCTTATTAATTCTTCCCAGGGACCCTGTAACAAAGTCCATACAAACAGATATTTGTACCCTGTGTGACAAAGGGTTAACAATCTTTATATAAAAGAATGCTTCAAATCATGGGGAAGAGATGAACGAGGAATTCACAGATTCAAGTAGCTAATAATCTAGAAGGGAAGTTTAATAGATCATCAACTTTACTGATAATCCAAGACTTGCAAATTCAAACCCTGGTAAATGTCACACATAGTCTAGTAGATTAGAAGAGATTCGCTAAATCTGGCACCATGTGGAGGGTCAGGGAAGGCTGATCCCATTGGCACACTGTGATATGAAGGTCACTGAGTCTGTGTTCTCAGTGTCTGGGCACAGAAATGGCTTGACAATATGTTTCTTAAGTCCATTGCAGGGCTGAGGGTGTAGCTCAATGGCACAGCGCTTGCCTGGCATGTGTGAAGCATGGGTTCCATTCTTAGTACCAGAAAAATATCTTAAGTCCAGTTAGTGTTGTTGATAAATACCTGGTTGCCCAACAGTGCAAAACCAGTCAGAATCTGGTCCCCGAGCACTGGAGTCCCACACAGAGCCATGTCTAGACAGGTCCCCCTCTTCGGAGCATCTTTAAGCTGACCCGATATAGCAGGAAAGACATCAAGCCCTGTGGAGGGGAGTGAAAGCTGGGAGACAGGTTGGGGGAGCTTTCATTTCCATTCTGTTCTATGTGGCACCACTTGGATTATGTACCATGTATTAACCTAAAAAAATAAAATTAATTGAAAAGAAAATGATATAGAAATATACATTTGCATGAAAAATAAACTACGGATTAGATGACTACGAAA
Organism: Petromus typicus; assembly: GCA_004026965.1. Taxonomy (NCBI): domain Eukaryota; kingdom Metazoa; phylum Chordata; class Mammalia; order Rodentia; family Petromuridae; genus Petromus; species Petromus typicus. The sequence continues at coordinate 76,149 of PVIR01000801.1, read as the reverse complement.
GTGTTAGCCATGGTGACCGCTGGGGAAGCAACTCCTATCCCCTCCTCACCAGTTTGCACCCACCTTTTGTCACCTTGTCCACCCCTGAAGTGAGAAGGACTTTAATTGGGAATCCTGATTTTGGAACCACTTTCCAAAATGGAGAAGATCACTGCATTGCAAAGCCATAAGCTGGGACCGCTTCTGTCCCACTTCCTTTATACCTGCCCAGCTGTGGCCAGTGGGCTGGCTATGCCCCCAAAGATAGCCATCTAAGATTTTTGTGAGGCAGCAGCAGAGAGGCCTTGCAGAGCTCTAGGCCTGGGCTGCCTCTCCATCTTAACTCTTAGAGAAGTTCCTCGTGTATTTGTAGAGTAGCATTTTTAATCCTGCTTGGCAGCATTTCCTTTGTACAACTTCCTCGATCAGAACTCAGCAAGAGGCAGAGGCTGTGACCTGGGAGTTTCTCGGTGTGCAGCTCTGCCTGGCACTGTAACTGCGGGGAACTCCACCCCAAGCTTGGAGTGACTGTCTCTGGGTAGAGGGATAGTATAAGGTATGTTAAACTTCTTGTTTATGCCAGTCTGCCTCTTCTGATCTATCCATTGTGTGCAATTTTTAAATATTTTTCCAAGAAGAGAGGAGGAAAACAATTGTCTCCGGGATGGCTCTGCCTAAGACAGGGCCCTAGCCAGTATTTTCTGAGAGAGACAACTGCAACTTCCTTTTAAATCAGGTCATCAAATTCTCCTAAGAAGTCTTTTGTGGACATCAAATTGCCTCTGTGCTTGGAGGGGATTAGGAAATGCCAGATTTTATCCAGAGGGATTGGTTTTTGGAAGAAAACCATGACTTCTAAAGACCAGAGGGGCCGTGAGCTAGAGCCTCAGAGACAATGAGTATTTGCACCTGACATTTGTACAACACCTGTGATTTACAGAGAACATTCACACCCATTATCCTCCTTGATCCTCACAGGGACCCTGAGAGAAGGAAGCCTCCTCCAGGGAATGGGAAAGAAATTATTAATAGTCCCCTTGACTCAGGAGAAACTAAGGCACAGAGAAGTTAATTGCCCTAGATGGTAGCACCAGACTATAAAGGCAAGTTGTCTTGACTCTATAGCCTACACACCTACTCTGTATTCTTTCCCAAGCTATGAAGTGGAGAGTAGTGTTTCACTCCCTGAAGTCTCAGTTTCCTTATCTGATAAATGGGGAAAAGAATACTGTCCATTGCTCTGGGATATTTGTGATGTCTTAAGAGCATGTCTTACATATAGTGAGCACTTGATAAATGAACTGTAACTAAAGGTGGCATCTTCTAGATGTGTCTCCCACCACGTCTCACACTGGGTCTGCTAATCTGCTCTAGATTTGCTGTGTGCCTCTTCTGCACAGGAACCTTGGAGGCTACCTAGGGAGGCTTCAAGCAGGGCAGGGAGCATCCAGCGCAGCACAATCAAGACTGCAGAGAAGAAGGTTTGTTCCACCTATACAGGAAGGGGTCCAAGAAGACTTCCTGGAGGATGCACTGGGGCCCCTGGTTAAGTCACCTCTGTGATGAGGACTGGGTTCCGAAGCGGATGTGCACAGAGTGATCTGCCAGGCGTGGTCCATTCCAGGCCACAGTAAGGATGTTCTGCCCATCCCCACCCAGCACAAAGCAGGAGGCAAATGATGGCTTGGGAGGGGGTGTTTCCTGGAGCCACTTCCCCTATTGCAAATCAGGTAGTCAGGCCAAGGTAGTGTCACATTCATGGCAGGGGTGGGGAGGTAGCCTCTCCCTTCTCTTTCCAGCCACGGTCTGTGTTACACTAGGGAACTTTGCAAGATCAAGCGCCCTGTTTGGGCTCCAATGTCTAAGAGGAAGCCTCTTATGTGACTAGTGGGTGGTGCGTGAGAGGGGTCTGCTCGCATCCCAATGACTATGCTGCCATCTTTACCACGAGGCTTCTGAGCCTTCAGCCTTTCAGTGGTGGCTCTCAGGAAAAGATTCAAAAAGTTGGATGCACTTGGGGCAAAGTGTCCAACTCTCTTGTAAGTGAGGAGTCTTTTGATGCAAGGGAACATGAACAATCTGCCCTTAACCACTGGAGGTGCTTCCCCACCCCTCGTGAGACCCATAGGAGCCCTGCCTCCATTTGTGACCTTGAGCATGCCAGCAGGGTGTCTGTGAAGGACTCAGTTTGCCCCTGTGGCCCTGGTGTAACAAGCCCCACCTCTGAGTCTCAGAATCCCCTGCATTGGCTGATGAAGTGCATAGTCCCCTACATCACCAATGAGCTGTGGCTGGTCCTGCTCCAACATGTCCCAAAGGGTCCAAGGCGATAATTCACAGGAATTACCAACAGCAATACGTTCTATGAGGTCAGCTGTTGAGGTCAGTATTGCATGTTTAAAAACATCACTCTCTTAATTTAATATCTTAAGAGGAGCTCTGATACAGTGATACGGAGGGGCTTTTGGCCTCCAAGTCTGCTGTAATCATTCTAAACAAGAATACTCTGTGCTCTCAATTCAGCCTTATCAGTGGCCTCTTCACACTTCAGGCCAAATTAGCCCAGGTGCCCCAGGAGAAGCAGAAAGAGACCACAGTGTCTCTTAACACCTACAGGAATATTGTCTTGCAACAGCTGTTTTACAATGGCCTTGCAGACAAAACCCAAACTCTGCCACCTGGACTCACAGCCAGAGCAAAGCTGTGTAGGAAAGCCATCTGTCCTGGGTTCAGCCACCTTAAGAGCCAGTTGCCATTAGATTGATAGCTGGAAAAGGGCCACGCTGACAGTTTTCTCACCATGACAGAAATCAGCAGACACTCCAAAGCGGGCTTCCCCACCCGCTTCCCAGGCTGGGTATTTGACCAGCCATGTGGCACTGCCAGAGGCCCACAGAAAATGTAGCCATCTGTGTGGAAGGATCAAGAGAAAGTGTCATTTTTAACCCAGGACTAACATGTAGCTGCCCAAGTTTGTCCCCTCTCCTCTTGATTTCTTTACCATCCTGGGCTCGCAAGGCTGTTTGAAATGGAATGTGATGCCACCTCCAGGCCGGGAACGTCCTGGGATTTGGAATCTGAATGAAGAGGCCCACATCCAGGGCACCGGTATCTGGCTGGGTGCCCTTCAGCGGCTCTCCTGTGTGCCCCCAAGTCCACATTGCAAGGTTTATGGTGTGTATCTGCAGTGTCAGCTCCTCAAACAAATGAGGCCGGGTGTGTGTCAAGCATGCAAAGCCTCAGGAAGCAAACAGCCACGGTCATGGTCTCTGGCCATGCCACCTGCCCCAGAGGGCCTGAGCAGAGGAAGCAGCAAGTGGGTGGTGTGGAGACCCTGGCTGTGCTCTCACCTGGCCAGCACCGTGCCCACACCCTCCCTCCTTGGCCTTGGTCTGCCTGTCTGTAGAACATGGTACTCATTCCCAGGCATTGCCCTGAGAATTCCTCTCAGGATTGGGCTGCATTTATTTGGTTGTGTGCATATATATATATATATATATATATATATATATATATATATATCACCAAGAGACAGGTTATATATATGGGGCTGCCTCTTGGGGTTAGAAGTGAGACCCCCAAGGGATATGTTCATGTCACAACATGTGATCACCGAACTCTTCCCACAGAACCCAGGTCTTACTCATGGGCCTCTGTGTGAGTTGTAGCTGCCATGAGTTTAAGTACAAAGTTGGAGCAGGAGCTCCAGCTGGGCCAGTGGCCTCTACATGACTAGAGGGCGGAGGATGCCAGGTGCTGGGGGACAGTAGAGGGCTGAGCAGGCTCAGGAACAGAACGCTCAGGGGAGATAAGAACAGGCCACCAGAGGAAGCACAGGAGAGACCTTCCTAGTCACAAGAGTCTCTCTTTGCTTCGCTGTTGCTGCACGCGTAAGAAGGTACAAATTGTACACTGTTACTCAGAGGGACCCACTGCAAGACCCTTACAGATAGGACAGGCCACTAGATCCCCTCCCAGCAGCTCCATCCACATCTAGCCTGTTCAAACCTCATGTAAAAAGGGTTGTACAGATGTGCTTCAGGTCTGGCTTCTCTTCCTTGGCATTTGGAAGTATGACTCAGCCACGTTGTCACACACAACTGCAGCTTTTTTTCCACCGGACAAACACTCTGTGACTTGCTCCCTGCCCTCCCCAGGAGGGACATCTGGGCGGTTCCCATTCTTGACAGCTCTGACCACAGTCCTGTTGACCGATCGCACACACTCACTGGGTATGTGCATGGGGCAAGCTGCCTGGGCACAGTTTTGGCAAGTGGCCTACATCTCTTTCTCATTGGTGTTTGTGTGGACCCTGCCAAACGGGGCCTGCTCCACATTCTGGCCCACACTGGGTCTCGTTGGTCTCTCACTGCTATCACCCTGGTGGGCCAAAGAGTTGATCTGCTGTCACCTATGTTCCATCCCCATGGAAAACTCTGGGTCAGTGATGCCCTTAGACAAGTTATTCTTTGGGGATGGAGGGGAGGAGCCACCTGAGCTCCAGCTGGGCACTGAGGGAAGGCAGAGGCTGTGTCCCTGGAGGTAGGAGCAGAGCTAGGGAGGGGCTGGCTCCATGCACCCGACTGTCACTGCTCCCCAGGACTCTGAACTCCCTGCCTTGGGCATAGCAGCTCTCTGCCTCCTGCATCCCTGGGAACCCCAGCATCAAACCCAGCATAGGAGGTGGCTATAGCCAGCTTGGAGCCTGTGTGTGGACCTCACAGTGCCCAGAACAGGAAGGGAATGGACCTACTCTGCTCCTCTCGGCTCAGCCCAGGCCCCTCTGCCTGGTCAGCACACAGACCATCCAGAAGGCACCCATGGCAGAGCGGACACATGAGCAGTCAACAAACACTCCCTGAACACCAGACACTGTTCTAAGTAGGGGGGACAACTCTAAATGACAGAGACCAGGGCTTACAAAGCCATCCCAATGTAATTAGTGTGTAATTAGATTATAACTTAGGTTCTCTCCTGAGGTTGGAGCCTAATGAAAAGAGTTGGTTTTTGTTGTGGTCCTGGGAGTTGAACTCAGCCATTGCACTGAGTTACATCCCCTAACTTTTTTATAATTATTTATTCTGAGACAAGATCTTGCTAAGTAGCTAATTCAAATTCTCAATGCTCCTGCCTCAGCCTCCCAGGGCTCTGGGGTTCTAGGCATATACTACCAGGCCTGCTGAGAGTTTTGTTTTGTTTTTGAACAGAACAAAATTATTTCAGGAATCGTTAAGAACTGTGAAGTAGTTGAAGAAGAGAGGGTGGCTGGGAGTGGAAGTGAGGCAAGAATGACAGGCAGGAAGCCAGAGAGGCCTTCTCCAAGGAGGAGTTGAGAGGAGACCTGGAGAGAGATGGAGCCAGCCGCTCAGGAAGGCTGGGACCCTTGCAGGCGGCAGGAATAGCAGGTGCCGTGGGATTGAGCAGAGAGGCAAGGGTGACAGTGGAGTGGTCAAGGGCTGGCGATGGAGCCTGTGGGTCACTCCGAGGTGGGGCTTTGTCTGTAGAGACACAGAAAGCTCTAAGCATCCAGGAAGGGAACACCCAGTGTCCACTCTGCCCTGTCTTTGCCATTGCCACATGTGGAAGTTCATCCTTGTGAAAAGGCCCAGCATGGGGACAGACTCAGAAAGAGGACTGGCACATGGCAGGGACCAGTGGCAGGTGCAGCTCTTGCTCACCTGTGCAGTTAGTGCAGCCACGTGTGGCTGCCGGGCCCTTGACTGCGATGTGCTTCGTACGTGTGAAATACACAGCTCCAAAGGCTTCATATAGAAAGTGTGAACTACCGCTAATGCTCTTTAAAGAATGATTGCATTTTGAGCTAGTATTTTGGATATATTAAATTAAGTTAAATATATTATTAAAATCAATTTCACCCGTTTCTTTTTCCCTGTGTAATGAGCCTCTAGAAAATATAAAATCTTGTACATGGCTCATATCTGAGGCACTCATCCTATTTTTTCCTGAGGGCATCTTCAACTGGCCAGTCCTGCTTTTCCAAGCATGGAAACTGAAGTTCAGGGAGGTCGCACTCCCTCCTTTGCCTGCCTTGAGGGAGGGGTTATTTTACAGTCTCCTGACCCCAGTGTTGTGTTTTCAGCACAGGATGAAGTGGCAGGCATGTGGTAATGACCTTGAAAATCATGCCCATCTGGAGGCCTGTTTTGGAGGTCAGTGAAGTAGGTTAGGGATCCTCCCACGGCCCTCCCCCAGGGGCCCCTGACTCCAAGCCTGCTAATGCCTTCTCATCCCCACTTTCCCATCCCCCAGACTCCACCCACTCTCTCTCCACTTTATCCTCTGTGTAATTTATGGGGTCTATCAAAGTTAATTAATGTTGTAGTTACAAAACCATCCCAATGTAATTATTGTGTAATTAGATTATAACTTAGGTGATTCCCAACACAGCACCCATTGCTGATGCGAGAAAGCCAGCGTTTTACTAAGTGATTGATGGGATGTTGGGCCTGGTGGCAGCAGCGAGGCTGGGAGCTGTGTGTGAGACTAGAAGGTCCTGGGAGGAGGCCCCAGCGGGCAGCACATTCCTGCCCTCAGGGCCTCAGGTCTTCCCTCCATGGGCCCGAGTGGGACCCACAGAAGCCCCTTCCTGTCCCAGGCTTTCCAGCCCTGGAAACTTCTTCCTGCAGCTCACAGCCAGTTCTAGTCACACTTGAGACCACCACAGCTTCCCTATCTCCCCCTAGTCACACTGTCCTGGTCACCTTCCCGACACAAGCCCTGCTCTACTCCGTTCCATGAACAGAGGAGGTCACCTTTCACTTTACAAGACTCTTCTGTCTTGCTACTGGCAGACTACAATTGGGTATTGGTTACAACAGGAAGAGAAGCAGTCGGCCAGGCCCAAAGGCAGCATTCAGAGGACCCGATTGCACTCCTGCTGAAGGCTGGAGAACCCAGCGTTCCCAGACCTGGGCTAGGCCGGAGGCTCTATGCTTCCTCATGGCTTTCTGCACTTGGGGAGCAGCTTCACCTACCTTGTCCTCTGACTCGATGCATGCAGGCTACTGTCCTCCTGTAGGACTTGACCTTAGGTAGGTCAAAAGCATTTGGAGCCTCAGCCTCCAGTCATAAGATCATAGAAACATCACGCCTTTTACAACTTGTGATTGCAAGCAACAAAATCCAATGGGAGTTAAGCGGAGCAAACAGACTTTTCTAAAGGTAATAAGGGAACATAATGGATCCACAGGGAGACATCAACCAGGCTTGAGAACCAGTGAGCCTGCAATGGCCTCATGCTGGAGAGCGTTCCCTTCACCTGCAGGGCAAAGTGGTGGAGAGAGGCGTAAGGGCACGTGTCACTTCCATGGCCACTGAGTGACCCTACAGCCTCTCCATAGGTGTGCGGCCACTAACCTCTGCCCTCACCCTGCAATGGTGACAGGTCCTGCTGAGAACTGTAGGTAACCATATTTTCCTTGGTTGCCTCATCCTGCTCTTGCACTGACAAATTGTCCTTAGGTGTGTACCCACTTCCTCATCTCCTGCCAGAACTCAGATCGTGGAGCTCCCACTGGGACTCTAATGACATCATCTCTGCCCATCCCAGCCACTCAGCTTCATCTGCTGCAGATCCAAAGTCCTGGAACTGTGTCTGATTGGTCAGCTTAGGTCTTGCTCACCTCAGGACTGTCCCCAGAGTGGGAAGAGGAAAGCTGTGCTCCTCCCTGGGCATCCCTGAGCCAGCTGGTCCTGACAGTCATGGCTGGAGGAGCTCAGAGGCTGGAGCACTCCTGGTGGGCTTTCTGAAGGAGGACTGGGTTTGAAAGATGATGAGAAAGGACAAGGGCAAAACAATTTCACATGGTGCTTCCTGGGTCATCAGGCATTCCCAGTGACAGGGGGTCCTCTGTGGGTTCTAGGAACCAAATCTGGACAGAGCCCCAGGAGTGCTGGCTGTGTGAGAGGCTATGGGAGGCTAAGTCAGACTCAGCCCAATCTCTCTGTGCCTGTGCTGGAGTCCACTAGAGGCCACCTAGACACCCTGGACCAGAGTTCAGAGGGTGTTTCCTTGGCATGCAACCTTCAGACCCAGTCTCCATGCTGGGCACCTCTGCAGAGAACCAAGACCACACTGGTCTACGGGGTTTCAGGTCCTGCTTTCAGTGCAGACCGCCGTAGACTTGCCAGCATGTTCATCTTCTGTCTCTAAAAATAGCATGCTTGGGAGCTGTTCTAAGTACAGAACGTCCACATGTGATATATTTAGAAAAACAGTGGCCGGGTTCCCTGCCTGCCTCTTGCCACGGGCCCTGGGAGCAGAGCCTGAGGCAAGGATTTAGGGCAGGAGACTTACCACAGAAACGCTTCTTCAGGAAGATACTTTAGGAGGAGCAGAGCAGGATAGGAAGAGTCTGCAGCGGCGATCATGGCACAGCAAAGCTGTCCTGCCTCGGTCACAGCGGAGCTCCAGTAAGTCACAGGTGGGACACAACACTGAGAGGAGGAGGAACTGCTACCTTTCCTGGTGCTCGGGCATCAGTGGCACCTGTGGTTGCCCAGGGACGTCAACAGAGTTGTGAGCAGAGGGCCTAGGATGGCAGTCAGGAGTGGTGCCCTCAGAGAGGCCTTGGCGAGGCCCAACAGCACCTGCTATGCATCTCCTCACCATGCTGGACCCTTTATTGGATTCTTCTCATGTAATGGAAAGATAAACCTGGCCATCTACTTCTGACAAAGAAAACCAAAAGAAAGAGAAGAAACTATAGCCCAGAGCTTGCTCAGAGTTGAAGCATGCAGACCGTGCAGGAGGAGAATGAGGAATAGGGAGAAAGAGCCGGGGCTGTGCCCCAAGTGCCCTCAAACCCCATGTCTGACTCAGTTGCCTATAGGCCTCTCTGTGCACTGAAGGGCTAACAGAGGAGCCAGACCCAGATCCTGTTCCGATCTGTGACTATAGGACTCAGCAGGTCGTCTCAGCAGGCTGGCTTTCCTCTTTTCTGAAAAGTGGCCCACGAGGGGCCCTGAGGGACCACAGGCAGCTGATCTGACCTCAGACAGCAAAACTCAGAGAGGAGGCATGGCGGGCCTCGCCTGCACTATGCAGGGCAGGCTGGCAAGATCCTGTAGGTGGCAGGCGAGTGCCCTGCAGCCCAGCAGCAGCAGCAGCAGCAGCAGAGGAATCGGAGAGAAGCCTAAGGTCACACTGGGTGCTGAAGGACTGTGGTCTCCTGTGGCTCTCTGTATGGACAGTGGTTGTGCCATGGTCCTGCAGGGGCTGGAGGGGGTCATGCTAGGGGCGTGCTACACCTCTCCTCTGCACACAGGGTCACAAGTGAGTCCACTGCCCCTGCTGATGACTGAGCCGCCGGTGGCAGGCGGAGGCAGCCAGAGGGGTGGGAGGCCAGGCTTGAGGGTATTGAGTGACAGGGAGTAGTGTCATACTCCCATGGAACTCACGGAATTCTCATTTAATAAGGAAGTAAATATTTGTTGTCTCCAGTGCCTGTGCAGCTCTGCTACATTATCAAGGCATCACACACACACACACACACACACACACACACACACACACACACACACACACACTATCTTCACTCACATTTGACACCCATCAATATTATTCCAATGGGACTCATCCTCATCCTCATCAAGAAGGAAACTGAGGCCCAGAGTTCCATAGTTACCTGGTTAAAAAGAGTCCCAGACTAGAGTCAGAGTCAGGCCTCCAGACATTACATTCCCATGCTTTCTACTAAGCCACAGGGAAAGAGAAATTAATAAGGCTGATGTCTTAGAGGTAGTGAAACAATATCATAAATAACCTTAGAGGCCTTGGGCTTTCTTTTTTTTAATAATTGTTTTGGCAAAGTTCGAAGCATACAGAACATGCTGTTTTGTAACCTCCTTCTCTTCCCTTTAATATCCTGTGAACATTTTCCCACGTCATTAAATATTCTTTTACTGGGCCATCATTTTTAATGGCTGTATGGTATTCCATCACATGGATGCCCCATAATTTATTTAACCAATCTCTGTGTTGGACCTTTAAGCTATTTCCAGATCCTCACTCTCATAAACAAGGCTATGATGAGCCTCCTTGGATATAAATCTTTGCATCCATTTCAAATTGCCTCCTGAGGGTTGAAAGGATGCATTCTTTTTAAAAAGGTTTTTGATGTCTATTACCACGTTTTCTGAGGCTGTTCATTTTCTTTCCCTTGTCCTCAAAGATGCTAAAACTTCTTTTTTAAAAAAATTGAAAACTCAGAATTTTAAAAAATTGCCTCATTCTCCCTAGTCACTGGGTAATCAGTCTTGTGGCTCTGGCAGGTCGTGTTCCTTTCTGGTCCTCTGTAAACTCATATATCAAGTGAGGGGTTAGACAAGCCAGTCTCTACCAGCTCAGGAGCCCCAGAGCCATCAGGGGAAAGAGTAAGTCCTGTAGGCTTCCTGGAGGTGGTGGGGCTGAGACTACCCTGGGAAGATATACAAGGCCTGGGAAGAAGGAGCCCATGGGGGCCCAGCATCCTCTGCTATGAGATGGAGATGGACATATGGACACTAAAGAAGTGAGAGAGCCAAAGACCACACAACAGAAAGCAGGGAGTTGTACAGCCTGGGCAGAGAAGCTTCCCAGCCACAATGACCTTCGTGGTGAGATAAAAGGAGACAAGAGAGAGGGAGGAGGAAGGATGGAGCATCGAGACCCTCCAGGGCCTTTACACTGGTACACACCCGCACAGGAGAGGCCAGGAGAGGCTGGGAGGGATCACTCCAGGCAGAGACTCCACCCAGCATGCAGAGGGAACCACCAAAGGGCCACCGGCAGGATGGGCACCCTGGCCAACAATGCGCAGGGTAGATAAGGGGCGGGAGAAGATGTGATCTGAGCAGCAGAAGCCAGGAGCTGAATTCTTCGATGCTCAAGTGGCAGCCAGGGTTGTGTGGGGCTCAGATGCCCAGTGAGGGGTGAAGCTCCTCCCTCTTCCTCAGAACCAGCTCGGCTTTCGGGTTGGAGGCTGGAGAGTCAGGACAAAAGGACCCCCCACAGGATGGAATTTACCTCTGGCCTTGGCCAGACGGTGTACAGACACACACAAACACACACACACACACACGCACACACACACAAAACACTGGTTCTCCTGTTCACAGGTGCAAAGGGCAGCTTTTGGCAAATTAGCATGAGAGACCACAGGTGACCTTGAACCCAGTCCAAGTGAGGGAGGTCCCCCCCACCCCAGTCTGACCTGGACAGTGTGCCAGACCCTGAGCTGATGTTCTATGAAAGTCCCTAACCCTTAACACCCCTTGGGAATATCTAGGCACCTATGTGAGATGGGGAAACTGAGGCTAGGGCACAACCTTCCCAGAACCATACGGCCTGCAGGTGGGGAAGGTGGTTTCAGCCCCAGAAAATCAGCCACCCTGGCTAGGGTAAGCCCAGATGCTGTGGGAACACACAGGAAAGAGAAGGGACACACACTCATGAGAAGGGACAGAACACAGTCTAGCCTTCTGCTAGAAGCCCTGGGTTAGAACGGGCCGAGCCAACTGTATTCTGACTTGTGCACTGACCTTGGCTCATCAGACACAGCAGCTCCCTGCCTCAATTTACCCATTTGTGCACCAGGATGTGAAAAGCTGCCCTCACAGAGAGGCATGAGGTTCACAGAGGAAGTGCTCAGAACGAAAACAAAAGCGAGGTGGTACAAGTGGTGGATGGTGTTGTCGGCATCGTTATTAACGTCATTAATAAAAATGATGCCTGTAATCCTGAGCCTGCTGGATCACACGCTAAATAGATGGTGACTACTCATTTCCCCACACACATGTCTGGTGTCTGGGCTCCTCAAGACCCTTCCCATCCATAATGCCTTGAATCATCCCCGCCCACCCCGTGAAGGGCCCAGGTAGAAATGGCATAGGGCAAGGCCTCAGGGTCAGCCAAGCCGCCCTATGTCAATAGGTGGGGACCGGAGGCCCAGGAACCGACTGAAACAGCAGAGTCAACCAGCAAGGTGGAGGGGGGCAAGGACCTGGACTCAGCCCCCTACTCTGAATGCACCTCCCACCTCCCCTTCATCTTTCCCTGCTTGTGTTCCTCTTTTTTGCAAGAACCCCCTGAACATGGTAGAAAAGGGCAGTGAACTGAGACTCAGCCTTCCAGTTCCTCACCAGTTCCTCGGGTTCCTATCTCAGGTCAATACCTCAGTTTACCCACCTCTGCAATGGTCTTGAAAACTGGCTCCCTCAGGGAGATGGTCCCACGGAAGGAATCCCCAGCTGATGGCTGAACGGGATTTGGGGGTGTGACACACAGTCCAGGTCAGATGGGCGGGTAACTTCCCTCACTTGGGCTGGGTTCAGTGGGTGGCTGAGTGCTGCCCATTCCAAGGGGCACCACAGACCATCCGCACGCTCCACACTTGCCCCTCAGAAGCCCCACACGGTCCTCTCCTCACCCTGCACAGTCACAGTCCCCTCCTACCCATCATTTATCTGAACTGCTGGAGCTGCCCCCCAGCGGCCTCTCTGCCACCCCTGTCCCCACTGCTGCTCCCTGGCTGGCTGCTCGACATACTCTTGTGACCTTGATAAAGTGCAAGCTCAACTGCAGCTCTCTCCCTCGGAGATCTCTGTGGCCGTCATCGCCTGTGAGGGAACCGCAATCGTTCCATCCACACTCCTGGTGGTACCAGCTCAGGTAGTCCCTAACTTCCAGGGCAGATACACCTCCCACAAGCCTGCAAATAGTCTCTTCATCATAAACCTGCAAATAGTCTCTTCATCGCCTCCTGCTCGAAGGCTGTGTGCTGCTGGGACCTTAACAGACACACCAAGGAAAGCCTACATATCTATTTTATCCACTATGATCACAGGGAATGAGCTGCCTCTCTCTCAAGGTGATCCAGCGGAGGCACAGCTGGCATGTTATCAAAGTTGCGGCTTTGGCTGGGGTCTCAATCTGAAGACTGTTATGATCCCCAACCCCTGAGCCAGGCCTGGGCTTCTATACCTGAGCATAACGACCCAATCACAGTCACCAGGCAGCTCCTTGAGCCAGGTCCTGTAATAATCTCTGGCTGTCACCCAGGCGTGCACCCCAGGCACTTACAAACACGACACGGAGGGGCTTTGTCCCTTCTCCATCTTCTGCTGTGATCCCAACCCAGCAGCCAGTTAGGGCGTGGAGAAGCCACTGGGGGAGAACGAGGGTGGCAAGGACAACAGTGCCCAAGTGAGGACAGAAGCCCTACAGTGGAGGATGCCAAGATGGGGAAACTGAGTCACAAAACAACCATCTGTGGCCTAAGTTTCCTCAAGAAAAGGAGTACTCCACTTCTTGAGTGCCTGCCCCTGACCACAACCTCTCTCATCTTGCTGTGTCGGTGTCACTGTCTGGACAGGACACAGGACACTGTCATTTCTGCTCATGCATCTCAAGTGCAAGTGAGCAGAGATGAGACCGTTAGGGACCCCCATGGGAAGACAGAGTGAAGCCCTGGGCACGGTCAGTGATTCCACTTTGTAGTATGGCTGTTGCTTTTCACCCTGGTGCTCTTTCAACAGAACCTGAGAAAGCCACAGAAATGGAAGCTGTGCAAAAACGAGGAACCGTTACCAAGGAAAACCCTAAATAAGCCCACTAGCCTCACTTGCTCTTAGCCAACTTAAAAGTCACTAATCTTGGAGGTGGCACACTGGGTCACTCATAACTAACTTCCCACGAGTTCTGCTGCAGACAACACTTCGGCTCTGAGAGCTGCGAGAACAGTTGCCTGGGTTACCTGCCTGTGACTTGAAGGTTACTTCTGCTAAATCACACCCTCCACTTGAGCCTCCAGATGTCTGACGGCTGACCAAAGTGGGACCAAGGCGTGGCAGCTTTGTCTTCATATTTGGTCTATGCCCTCTGCTGACTTAACTCTAGAATCCAATTCTGTCCACGTAGACATTTTTATCACTGAAGAAAGAGACATGTTTTGTCCAAGTCTATGATACAAGGTTAAATTGCCCTATTGCCCACCAGCACCAATGTGTATTTTCTTTTTCTTTCTCTTCCTTTTTCTGCCCCCACCCTTGTACTTCTTTAGCAGCCAGAGTGGCCCAAACATCCGAAGTCCTTCAGCCTAGTGATCTGTGGTCAAAGACCACAAGACTGGGACATTTTGTATATGACACCAGCTATGTGGAACTTCAGCAGCAGTCAGGACAAGTTGACTGTGACCCTCTGATGACCACAAGAAGAAGTGTCTTTTACAACTGTGCCCCAAGCAATGGAAATTACCAGACTCTACCCACCCCAACAAATCAATAACAACCTGCTGTTCTCTTTCTCTGTGAGCTGCATGGCCCCTTCTCTTGGTCAGGGCTGACTCTCTTCCTCTGGCAGCACAATGCAGCCAATGAAGATTTGCCTGTGCAAGAGCATATTTGCTTGCAGCACCTGGCTGGGCTTTGTTTCTACCTTCTCTGGGTCAGAAGATTACACCATCCGGCATTACAGAGAATCTAAAATTCAGTGCCGCCTCCTTCCCAAATAAAGATGCTTTCCATCTGGAACAGAAAGCACTGGGCCATGAAAGGGAGAAGGTGAAGTCCAGCTCCACCAGCTCCACCAGATGCATGCTTTTGAGCAAGTCACTCCAGCTCTGTACTTCTTTTTTTTTCAGCTCTGTACTTCTCTGCTTTTTCAGCTGTAGAAATATGCTGACAGCCAGGTGTAGTGGCTCATGACTGTAATCCCAGCACTCAGGAGGCAGAGGCAGGAAGATTGCCATGAGTTTGAGGCTAGTCTGGGCTACATAGTGAGTTCAGGGCCAGCCTGAACTACAAAGTGAGACCTTGTCTCAAAAATAAATAAATAAATAAATAGGCCAGGAATTTAGCTCAGTAGTTCCAGCACCTGCCTTGCAAGGGCAAGATCCCAGGTTCAATCTCGGTAATGACATAAAACAATGCTGGGCGTGGAGACTCACCAACACCAACAATCAGAACCACATACCATAGTACTGGGTGTGGTCATTCATGCCTGTAATCTCAGCATTCGGGAGACAGAGACAGGAGAATTTTTGACTTCGAGGCTAAGTTCAGGACCAGCCTGAACTACAAAGTGAAACTGTGTCTCAAAATAAATCAAAAAAATTAATTAATTAATTTAAAAAGGAAAAAGAAAGAAAGAAAGAAAGAAAGAAAGAAAGAAATAGAGAAAGATGCTGATATGTGGAGGAAGATTTATTTGAAAGCAACTAGCACAGTGCCTGGTCATTGATAGCCTCCTCTTATGTTAATTATCTTTATTGAAGCAGAATATTTGTCCTATAAAGTGCATCCACTTTAAGCGGACAGCTAATGAACTTAACAAAAGTCAAAATCACAGTGAAGAGCCACAGCATTTACCTTCATCTCCAAGTTTCTTTGTGCCTCTTTGCAGTTACTAATGTTAGCTGATCTGCTTTCTGTAACCAAAGATTTGTTTCCGTTTGTGTTAGTCAGCTTTGCATTGCTGTGACAAAATACCAGAGAATGTGAGCTTAGAGGGAAGTTTTGTTTTGGCTTTTAGTTTCAGAGGTTTCAATCCACATGGTCAGCTGGCTCCATTGTTTCAGAGCGTGAGGGCAGAAGAGTCAGACATAACAAAGCTGCTCACCCAGGAGGCAGAGAGTGAGAGCTAACAAGGAAGGGGCAGGGGCCAAGATGCACCCTTTACAGTCATACTTCGGGGGACCTGCTTCATTCCACTAAGTCTCACCTCCTAATAAGGCCAGTGATCTGTGAACTCATCATTAGTTCATTGATGCAGTTGCAGCCTCAGTGTTTCCCAAAAGCCCCAGCTCTGAACATTCCTGCACTGGGGACCAAGCCGCTAATGTATGAGCCTTGGAAGATGAACTGTATAATGCTGCTTGTCATGGAAATTCATATAAATGGGATCCTCTGGTGTGTGCTCTTTGGGGAGTGTCTTCTTTGTATCAGCATAATGACCATTTGGCTCTGTGCACATTGTTGTGTGCGTTGGTGGCTCATGCCTTCACAATGCTAATCCTATCTCATTATATGTGTATACCACTACCTGCTTCCCTGTGCTTCTGTTCTTTCCAGTCTCAGTGACTAGGAATAAAACTGATCAAAATATTCACTTGCAGATTCTTCTACAAATTTTTTCTTGAGTAAATATCTAGAAGTGGAATTGCTGGGTCATACGACGTATTATTTAATGGCTCTTTAATCTGATTGTTTTCTAAAGTATTTTAGTACCATTTTCCATCCTCTGGCACTGTGCAGAGTTCCAGTTATACAGCATCCTCCACGATGCTTCTTGTTATTTTATGTGTGCTATTTTAATAAGTGTATGTTGCTATTTCACTGTAGTTTGATTTGCTTTCCCTTGATAATCAATAATGCTGAACATTTTTTATGTATATACTTGATATTGGCCTCTATTTTTTTGGTGAATATCCGTTATAAAAATTGGATTTATTTATTTATTATGATTCAGTTGTAAAATTTCTTTATATATTCCATATGCAAATCCTTTAATCATTTTACAAGTGCTTCTCTAAATCCTTGGCTCTCTTTTCCTTTTCTTACTCGTCTTTCTAAATCCTGAAGTTTAAATTTTTCATGAGTTATAATTTATTAAATTTATGTTTGTTTGTGCTTTTTATGCCTACTCTAATAAGCTGTTGTCTAATTTAAGGCCACAAATATTTTTTCTCATGTTTTTAGAGTGTTGCATATTACATTTAAGTTTATGATCAATTTGGGAAAAATGTGTATTGTGTGAGATAAGAGTCAAAGTACAGGGCTGCTTGTTTTTTTTGCTATGGAAGGCCAATTATTTCAGCATAATTTATTGAAAAAACAGTCTCCTCCATTCAGTTATCTGGCACCCTTTCCAAAAACTAGTTAGAGGGCCAGGGAATTAGCTCAGTGGTTCTGGCACCTGCCTTCCAGAAACTAGTTGGCCATATATGTCTGGTTTAACTGATCTTTCTGCTTTGTTACATCCATGTGTGTGTCTTGATTATAGCAGCCCTTTAGTAAGTGTTGAAAGTAGCAGCGTGAATTTTTCAACTCTGTTCTTTTTTCAAAATCATTTGGTTATTCTAAATTCCTTGTATTTCCATATATTTTTAATTCAACTTTTTATTGGTACATTATATATGCACATTATCATCACATTAAACACTGAGAGTTTGTACCAATGTATAACACAATTTGATTCTCATTTTTTCCCATTCCCTACCCACCTTAGAGTCATCCTGATAATATCTAAAAATATGTTTGAAATTTATTAGGATGGCATTAAATCTATAGATCAAATAGGGAGAATTAATCTCTTAATAACACAGAGTCTTCTGATCCATGAACATGTATTTCTCCATTTATCTAGGTCTTCCTTAATTTCTCTCATTAATTTTTTTTTTAAGGTTTTTTGAGACAAGGTCTCGCTTTGTGGTTCAGGCTGGCCCAGAGCTCAGCCTCCAACTCACATCACAGCAATCCTCCTGCCTCTGCCTCCCGAGTGCTGGGATTACAGGCATGAGCCACCACGCCCGGCACTGTGGTATGTGGTACTGGTTGCTGCTGGGGTGAGTCTCCACATCCAGTATTGTGTGTAGTTACCAGGGATCAAACCCGGGTCCTTGGGCTTGCAAGACAGGCGCCGGAACCACTGAGCTATATCCCCAGCCCTCATTAATTTTGTTCTTAGTGCAGAAATCTTGCATATATTTTGTTAGATTGATCTCTAACTATTTCATGTTTTTACGCTGTTGTACATAAATTGTTTTTTAAATCAAACTTCTGGGCTAGGGATTTAGCTCGGTGGTTCTGCTTCCTGCCTTGCAAGTGCAAGGTTGTGAGTTCAGTCCCTGGTAATGCTAAATAAATAAAACAAAATTAAAAACTTCTTTAAAATAAACTAAAATTTCCATTTGTTCATTGCTAGTTCATAAATATATAAACGAATTTTGTACATTGCTCTTTTATCCTGAAACCTTTTCAAATTCATATATTAGTTCTAGTAGCTTTTCCGTACATTTACTACAGATTTTATATTGGAAATTATGCTGTATATAAACAGAGATGGGTCCAGTATTAGTCAGCTTTTCCATCACTGGATGCAGTACTCAATACCCACAACTTAAAGGAGGAGAGGAGAACTGGTTTGCAGTCTCGTGATATTTAGTCCATTGTTAGCTGGCTCCAAGGCAGAAACATTAAGGTGGAGCAATATTGTGGATGTGAAGCAGGGCAGGGAACAACACTGGAGAGAAAAGGATGGGATATAGATTCAAGGGCATGTCTCCATAACCTAGCCAGACACACTTAGAAGTGTGCTCTACCCATCCTGAGGCAGATTTCAAAGTCAGCCAGCTGGAAGCCCATCCTAACCACCCCAAGTTCCAATATTCCTTCTCAGGTTTGCACATCCCCAGGCACCTAACTTTCTCCCACTAGGCTCTGCCTCCCAAGATAGCCATAGGCAGGTAATTCAGTCTTTCACACATTGGCCTTATCCAAACCAGAGCAGCACTGTGGAGGGCTCAGCCCTTAAAAAAGGTAGCCCTTTGTTTTTCTTTTGTTTTTTTTGAGACAGTCTTGCTTTGTAGTTCAGGCTGTCTCATCTCGTAGTTCTTTGGTACCTCTTTGCTAGCCTTGTGGAGTTTCACACTAACCAGGCACATCTGAGGATTAGATACAAAACCTGGGAGATTTCTATAGAGATTTCGGAAGCACTCTCTTTCTGCATAGCTTTCTTTTCTTCAATTCCTGCCTTACAAATTTCATCTTCTCAGCCTCCCAAATACAAACCTTCAATCAAGAGTCCACTAAGCTCTCTGGGTTCACCCTCCCCACAGTCCAGTGGAACAGTGTCCTGTGATGTTCCGGCTGCCACGTCACAGGTAAGGAGACTGCAATGCAGAGGGGTCAAGTGACTTGACTGAATGTCCAAAGTCCACAGCTCTGCAATGAGAGCATGCTGAGATTAGAGGAATCCTGGCTCTGAGAGGAGCTCTGCCAGACATTAGACTGGCTTACCCAGGGCTCCCTGCAGCGGCCGCTCAGCCTGAGAGCTGGGGCCTGTTTCTCCAGGGTATTGTCCACTATCCTGGCACTGAAGCAGCAGTCTCTGGGATTCTCTGATTCCGTGACCCTCTCAGCCAGCCCGCCCTCCCAGCCCTTCAGCGCCGTGCCCCAAGAAGCCCCCTTCCGTCTTTAATCTCCTTGTGACCAACCTGGTTAGTTCCAGTTCCTGCACTCACACCTCAGGCAGAGCACGGGTCATAGGCCCACTCCCGCCCCTGCTCCTTCTTTTCCATCTTGGGTCCTAAGGGCAGGGACTTGTGAGTGTCTGAGAACTACAGCTAAAAATGGAATGTGTCCCTTGGGGAAATTCCCAGGACCCCTTAGGAAATCATCACCCTCAAAGAAACAAACAACCACTGACTCTTGGCAGTGTCCCACTTGGCTCACCGTCTACTTCTCGATAAGGGTCCAGCTCCCAGGAAGGATTATTCCTGGTCTGGGAGAAGGTGAGAACACAAAACCAAGGGCAAGTCAAGATGCCCTCCACCCTCCTCTCTTTCTAGTCTCCTTGCTTCAGCCTGTCCCCCCAGTCAGGCCCCCTGAGCTAGGCCGCCATGAAGTTACTTCAGTAGCAAGATCAAGCTTAGGACCCAGGAGTTCTGTAGCTCCTAACAAGGGCAAAACAACCCGTATGTGCAGCCTGTGTGAGGAGAGCAGTGTCCCTCATCTGGGTACAGTTTCACCCTTGTCCACGTGAAGAAGAAGGGCTCTAGTCATCATGTGCAGATCCCTGACTCTGAGTCAGAGGCTTCGTCACTTTGCTGTGAATCTTCACAGCATGCAGGGTAGATGTGACAATGTCACCGGGCGTAAGAGGAAACTGAGGTAAGGAGAGGCGAGATCAGCTGGCCAGGGTCCCCAGGCCAGGAAGGAACAAAGCTGCCCATGCCCGGGCTTCCGGAGGACTTGCTTGTGCCTGTTGCTTCTATCTGCTGAGCCCATAAGCAACTTCATGGTGCCCAACTATGCACAAGAACCCAGAAAGGAGGGGCCGGGGAGTTAGCTCAGTGGTTCCAGCGCCTGTCTTGCAAGCGCAAGGACCCGGGTTCGATTCCCCGGTAACCACATAACAATACTGAGTGTGGAGACTCACGCCCAGCAGCAACCAGTACCACATACCACAGTGCCGGGCGTGGTGGCTCACGCCTGTAATCCCACCACTCGGGAGGCAGAGGCAGGAGGATTGCTGTGATGTGAGTCGGAGGCTGAGCTCAGGGCCAGCCTGAACCACAAAGCGAGACCCTGTCTCAAAAAAATCTAAAAAAAAAAAAGAACCCAGAAAGGAGGTGGAGCTGTGGAAACTGAGGCATGTGGCTCCCAGCAGATCAAGAGCACGACCGGAATAAACACTTCAGCTTTGCCTGACCTAACCTGAGAGTGGCCCCGCTGCCCACACACGTGTGAAAGGCTGAGTTACGTGGTTCCCATGGAAACATACCTGTCCTTAACAGAGCCAAGAGTTGAAGAAGAAACCAGTTCAGTTTCAGGCCTGGCTTCCAGATGTTTGCACGGGAGTCACTCTCCCCACAGTGCACATCACTGTAGAGTTCGACAGAAAGCCCTTCTTGTGCATCTTACCCCAATATTAAACCGGGAAAGGATTATTTCACCCATTGTATAGATGAGGAGCCTAAGGTGCTGGGTGACCTCATGGAAGCCTCCAGAGGAGACTGCCAGAAGCCACGTGACAAGTACTGCTGTGGGGCTGACACACATCTGAACGACCTTGGTCCAAAGGCACTAATGAGCGTGGGGAGGCCAGGAACTCCAGCCCAGCCGGGCCCTCCGGGTCAGGGTCATCACCAGGATCTGAATGGGGCAAGTATTCAGGGACCCCCGGAAGCCTGGAGGCCACTGCTGGGCTCTGTCTCAGGGCACTAATTGGGGCTGAGCTGGGTCAGAGGGGCCTGGTGTCCCACCAGCAGTGCTGCTTGGAGCCAGGCAGGGGGCCAGCAGCCTTTGTCTCTCTTCTACTCCTCTGCCTCTGACCTCAAAGCAGAGGGGGATCTGGAATGTGAGCTAATGAGACAACTTCCGAACCCAGTCCAGTCATGGGGCCGCTGCAACATCAAGAGCAGGGGACAGATGGCCTGAGCCCTCCTCCGAGCCCAGCATCTGGGGCCATCTTGGAGTATCAAGTACCCACCAAATGTCTTCTGTGTGCTGTTACTAAGGATGCTGGGAGAACAAGTATAAACAGGAACTGTGCTATCTGTTGAGGGGCTGTGTGACCGTCCCACCAAAAAGACAAACCAAGGATCAGAGACACTGTGACTGCAGAGACACACTGGCCAGAGACAGGCCACAGACCCAGTCAATGCAGGCTCTAGTTTTTGTTCTAGTTTCCCTACTTGCCAAGGTGCTAATATCTCTCCCTGACCAAATTTTCCCTTGGGCCCGACACTGCACTAAGCACTTTCCATTCACAATCTCGTTAAATTCTCATAATCAGCCTAAAAAGGGACAATAATCCCCCGTTAGAAATGAGGAAATGAGGCACAGAACAGCTAAGTGACTTGCACAGTCACATGGAGAGAACGTTAGACAGTTCAGGGCTTGGGGAACGTGGAGGGGGGAGTGGAGTGAATCCGGCCAGCTGGGAGATGTGGGGGAGAGCAGGTTCTACGTGGGACAGCGCAAACCCCAGAGGACTTTCTAAAGAAGGCAGCCACAGTTGACGGGGCCAGTATGGAGGTCTGAACCAAGGCCCCTAAGCTCAGCCGGGTCCCCTATTACCCCCAGAGTCCAGGAGTTTACGGAAGAATGCATGTTCAAGGCTGGGCATGCAAACCTGGCAGGTCGAGATCCCACGTTTCCACGGCAACCATATTCCTAACAGCATCCAATAAGGACATTATTTGGCTGCAGTAAGCACACAGGATCTTTTGATTACTGCCGATGGTATTAAGAAGCAGCTCTCCCTCTCTTGGGGCTCCCACCTCTCCTTGGAAAAATAGACGCTATCCTGCTGAAAATTGGGGGAATGAAGAGAGGGAAAAGTCCTTAAAGAAGCGGGGAAAAAATGAGAGTTTGTACTGATAGAATTGCCTGTTCAGCGCTCCTCTTCTCCTATAGATTTAGATAACATGCTCGTCTGGGCTATCTTCATTTCGCAGAGCAAAGAAATTAATTACTCACTAATGGTGCAATTCAGAAATTAATTTACACCACCATTTCAAATATGTCATTATTAATCACTTGACAGTAAGGGATGTTAGGGGGAGGTGTCCACTCGTGTCTTGGAGCTGCTCAGAGGCTAGATTGGAGCCACTTAGGCAGCACCTAGGAAATACAGTCCCCTCAAAATGTGGGAGCCCTGGAAAGTCAGATGGCTCACACTCCAAGGCGACACTGGGCATGTCTGCCTGGGTTTCGGCTGACCAGCCGAGGCGGGGTGGACTTGTGCAACTTCCCAGTGCCTGACTGTGGTGCTCATACATCCAGCAGTGTGGAGTGTTCCAGGGTGCAAGACCCCTGGCTGTGGTGGGAGTGGCTGTCTGGGGGCTCCTGTCCCCACAGATCTGCAGGACACAGGTGGACATGAGGGGTCCCCAGCCACCTGAGCTCTCTGTTCTCTGGGGTGGAGGCTTAGAGGGTGTCTGTACTTCAGGAGGGCCCCCCCACTCCTAACCTACGTGCCACTCAATTCTACCATGACTCTCCAGGCGGGGCAGCAGCTCCAAGAAGTCAGGACACTCCTTTCTCACTGTTGTACCCAGAGTGGGCCTGGAGAAAGACCTGGGCCCCACCAGGTGTTCAGTAAGTGCTTATTTCTGAATAATAGTTTGGCTTTGGGCATCTCAGGTGGGAGGGCTGGCTGTGTGGGAGGTGCCCCGTGGAAACAGGCAGGTAGATGCCATCACTTCTAATCAGTTGGACACGGCTGGCCTGGTTTGGGTGGAGCCTGTGGGTTTGATAGGTCAGCTGTAAGGTAGAGAGTAGGTGGCAGGAAGGGTGTAGTGGAGGAGAGCAGCTCAGCTCACAGTACCCAGGAAGCAGCTCAGAGCCCTGCTCTACCTGGACTTGGTACCTGCAGATTCACAAGGTGATGAAGGGACATGGCTTCATGCGGCTAAATCTGAGACAGTTTGTTACAGAAGCAATAGAAAACCAGGTACATCATTTGTGGTGGATTATACAGGGCCACAGTCTTAGATCAGTGTTTCCCCATCACTTGAGTCATGCTGGCCTGTGATCACTGTGACCAAAGAGAGTTACAGAACTGAAGCCAGGCCAAGTCTAGACCCAGGCTTTAAAAGTGCTGGCAGTTCTCCTTGGCACCACGAGCTGTCATGGAAGCCAGAAGTTTCTGCTGAGTCGGTCATGCTGTGAGCAAGGATGCAGTGTCCACATGGAGGGGCCCTATGGAGACAGAAGTGCCCGGCCAGTGCCCGCTCCCAGACAGCTAAGGCCACAGTCATCACAGAGCAAAGACAAGCTGTCCCTACCACCTCTTGTCTAAATCACTGCCTGAAGTATAATGAGCTATAATAATAATAAATGGTCTTTCTTAACTCATTAAGAGTTGTAATAGTTTGCTATGCAGAAATAAATCACTACACTATCAGCGTGTTGGTTCCAGCTCTCAGGGACCTCTGCCTTCTTTCAGTTCCCAGCTCAATAGCAGTACTGCCAGTGCTCCATTCCAGAAACCCTAGGTGAGATCAGGCCTGGCTCAGCCACATCTGGAAAGCCTACAGGGCTTGCTTTCCATGCCCAAAGTCTGCACTTCCAGGTAAGTAGCTACAGACCTAATGTCACCTTCTCTGTAGTGTGTGCTAGCTTTGGGAACATTGGTATCCTGTTCAGGGCCTGATGTTACCAGAAGGAAAGCTGTTCCTGGTGGTGGCAGTTAGGTTAAAGAAAAATCACTTAATGCCCCAGGGATACCCAAGGTCTGCTCTATCCATGTCCTTATAAACAGAGAGGGATGCTCCTTTCTCTCCTCCTTAATCTCATCTCCCCTGGGGCTACTCCACTCAGGGTAGAGATCAGAGAAAGGGTTTTAGGGTTTCCCCACAAGTCACATCTCATCTCAGCAAAACTGACCATCTCTCTAGCACTCACAGAAGCAGGAGAACACTTTATACAAAATAAGTAATAAATTAAGTCAAATCCAAAGACAAATACCTGACTTTGTGATTGTGATGGTTTGGAGGTAGTGGTTCCCAAAGACTCACATGTTGGCAACTTGGTTCCCAATGCAGCAGTGGGGGGACCTTTTAGGAAGGGGTGAGATCTTGATGGTTTGGACCTCATTAGTGGACTAATCTACCGATGATTCTTAATCTGATGGCTTTGTTGGAAGATGGTGGAAATTAGGAGGTGGGCACTAGTGGGAAGAAGTGAGCCGCAGAGGCATGCCCATGGGGATTGATTCTTGTTCTTTCCTTTCATCCTCTTCTCTCTGCGTCTCTGTCTTTGTATCTGTCTTTCTTCCCTTCTTGGCTGCCATGAGTTGAGCCACTTTCCTCCATCATCACATACTTCCGGCCGTGATGTTTCTGTCCAATCATAGGCCCAGAAGCAATTGTGTCAAGTGACCGTGGACTAAAACCATAAGCCAAATAATCATCCTTTAAACTGTTTATCTCAGGTGTTTTGTCACAGTGGCAGAAAGTGCCCAACTTCCTAAAGAAGTCTTTTGTGGTTTTTTATTCTTAAGATGACAGAGGGCAGAGACCAGCTTTAGATTTCCCTAGGTCACCAGCAGTGGCCCAAAGGAGGCTGACTCTAATGAACAAGGGTCAGTCAGCACCTCTAAACCGAAACTGTGGGCCTGGACATCAGGGCTAGGAGGGTGCAGCAGGGGTTCTTGGTTCTTGTGGGGTCTTACACAGAAGCTGCTCAGCTGCAGTCCTGAAACTAGGAAAGGTGACAGCCCTGTTCCTTCTACCTGCCATCATGCCTCAACTCCAGGGGACTCTAAGATCCACAGAGCACAGTTTGAACCCTCCAAACTCATTCACATCTGTGGTTTTATAGCAAAGCAACTGAGCTCAGAGTCTGTCAAGCTGAGACAGCACTGCCTGGCACCTGCCATGTGACATCTTGGGAAGAGAGCAGTGGGAAAGTCACCATACTGGATGTGACACATGTATTCTTTGCTTCTGCTCTATTAGCCAGGATGAACATAGGAGGCCGGAAAGGACAGAGAGATTCCAGGCCTGGGCAGTCTCAGCCAGAGCTGTTAATATGCTGGTCAGTTCCTAGATCTTTACTCTGTTGACTCATACCAGAGGCCACCTGTGAGTACACAGGCATTGTGCTGCTGCTGGGAGACCACAGGACTTGGGCCTCAGTGTGGGCCCCTCCCACAGTTATAGTTACAGGTGCTAGACACTGACAACTCAAGTGGCAACTAACTGCCATGATGGAAATATTGGTGGTCTTGGAGGAAGTAGAATTGGCATCAGCTCAGGCTTAGGTGGGGCCAGGTCTTCTGGGGCAGCCAGGAACAAGGTGGCAGACCAGACTGTTACAGCAAAAAAGCCTGCTGGAAAAGAGTCATGAAGACTCTAATGAGGGAGAGTGTGAATGCCTTTGACAGCATGTACCAGCCAGCTCTCCTCTGGAGGTACTCATGAGCCCTTTCTCCTACTGGGTCCATTTGATCCTAGCTATGTATAATTCCACTTAGTCCTGATCTCCATCTCTCCAAGCCTGGGAGGTTAGGACAGATGACACACTTCACTTGGGCTGTGTGAGTTCAGGCAAGTAAGTAAACCTCTCTGGGCCTTAGCTTCCCACCAGTTGAATAAAGCAATTAGAAAGTTCCAGAAGGGACTACAGCCCTGTGTATGACTTTGATAAACTGATGATTTCTCTTTTATGAATGCCCTTGCCCTCTTGTAATTGCTCCTGAACAGCAGAGCCAGGCAAGCTGAGCTATGTAGGACAAAGGGAAGCCAGGCTCTGACCGGTTGAGCCCAGAGGAGGCAAGAAAGACTGTCTGCTCTTCACCTTGCAGCCCAAACCAGCCACTAATGAGGCCTGTCTGCGAAGTAATTAGCCACAATCACAGTGCGGCACATTAGGCAGACATGGCCTCCGTGCAGCGGTGGCAGCTCCTGGGACGTACGAGCCCAGGGCTTTGAACACTGCATTATGGTGGGGGTGCATCCTAATGTCACTTAATTACCCTAGACAGCCTCGGATGTAATTGAGCCTGGATAGGCTGGCAGGAGCGGGTGCAGGCATTCAGAGGAGGCTGATGGTTTTGTAATGATGCCACTTTGCAAGACAAATCTGGCATTGCTGGGCTGAAGATGAGGATGAAGGGGGCAGGAAACTTTGATGGCATCCTGACAAAGGCTCTTTCTTCTATCAAACACTTGAGATCTTGACCCTAGGTTGACCAGATGTCTCTGTGTGACTGTATGAGACACCTCAAAATTGGGGGGGCGGTGTCTTCCCATCTTCTCATCCATGAGGCTGTGTAAGTCAGAGTTTTTGGCATTGCTTTTTTACTTCATTTCCTGAGAATGGTGAGTGATGGGTAGAGGAGAAGGGCTAACAGGTTGATGCTGAATACAGAGCATGTGAGAGGGTCAGTGGTCACTTTGAAGGGAGCGAAGGGTGTGGGCACCCTCAAGAATGCTGTGAACTGGTTTGTGGAAAAGAGGAAGATCTCCAAGGCACAAATCTGGACCTGGAGCTCTGAAGATACTTTCAACACAGTGCTCTTTCCAATGCATATCTCTCTAGAAGCCAGGGACCCAGCAATGCAGGAATTTGGGTCTCTTAAAGTCTCTTGAAGGTAGCAGCTATGTCTGCCTTGCTTATGTAGTTCCAGCACCTACCACAATGCTTCAGTCAATATTCATTGACATGGGTAAATGATTGCACATAATCTACCTCTTATTCCCTGGTCACAGTCTTTTCCCTCTGCAGATGGAGCACTGGACCAGTGGGAAGCAAAAGTCTTAGTGGACGGTAGGGGGAAAACTGCTCTAAGTTTGGTACAGAGGCCAAAGATGCATTCTCTCCTTCCTCCCTCTGTCCCTCTCCTCTTCTTAAGGCCTGACATCTCCACACATACTGGAAAACAGGCCACTAGACATAGCACTGCTAATAAGGGTCAGGAATGCTGCCACAGAAAAGAAAGTTGCTGAGGGTGCTTCCTGAATATCTCAGAGAGGGAGTACTGACTATATGGTATAGGAATGGAACACCACTTGGCTGAAAGAACTTGTGTAGGTTGTGAGTAACGTAGGTTAGTAGCAAGAGCATTCAGGAATTTCCCTCCCATACGTTACCAAACAAAGGAAAAGCAGAGGCCAGAGCTAAGACTCAAAGGTTGGGAAAGGTAAGCAGATAGTATGGACTTACAGGGTGAGAAGGAAGACAAGGACAGATAGGTCATCAAAGTCTAACAGCAGGCAAGAAACAGGACATTCCTTCCCTTCCACACAGGTGGATGGTGATACAGTGGTGCACCCTGAGGTCTTCCTTTTGTTCCTCTCCTGGACCACTCGACCTCTTCGGGAATCTCCACCCATACCTCACTGTGTGACCTTAGTGAATTCACTGTCTCTTTCTAGATCTGTGTCTCTCCACTTAGGCATTTAGCAAACTGGTCTAGCTGGCTGTTGTAACACTTCTAACTTTGGCACTCTGTCTGCCTGTCACATACAGGGTCTATGAGAGCTGCCAGCACTCTCTGAGATCCTTGTCACTGCACCCAGAGCCTACACACTCCCTCTTGAGGGCCCCAGCAGTCACTGTGACCCATAGTGACATTGAGGGACATAGTGTTCTCTAAGCTGCCCAATGGGCCATGTGCCAACACCTGCCTTCTCCCAAAGAGCCATCTGTCACCGTCCTGCCGTGTCGGTGGGAAAATGGCTTCATTAGCTCCTCCTGAGCCATCCGTCCCTGGTGTAGAAACAAATGAAGTTTTCCCAAGCCCTCAGCCATGGAGAGCTCTGACTCCAGAGGTAAGTCTCTAAATGGCCACCCTACATCTTTGCTTCCTATAAGTTATGCTGCCTGAGGTCAAACCCACCTCCAAGGCAAGAGGAGCCAGCCTCTCAAGGTGCAGCCCCTGGAGCTCCCACCACCAGTCACCATGCCTGAAGCCACCATTATTACCGGGTCACTGAGGCACTTAGCTTCCGTATGTCTATTGAAATTCAAACAGCCCTGGTAGGAGAAGGAAGAGCAGAGGACTGGAATCTGGGACCTGAAGGGACTCTCTTCTGCATTATGAATTTGGGAAGTTGATCTCCTTTTTCAAAGAAGTCTGATTTTCTAATCTTTAAATGAAGAGTCAATCTAGCTCCAGACCATCTCTAGGCCTTTGATCTCTGATATGAGTTTCTGCAAGGGCAGCTCTGAGATTCTGAGAATATGATACTTTATCCCTCACAGACAGTCTTGAAAAAGCAATCCATGGTTTTATTAAAAGAGCTTCATGGGTCAAAACAAATAAGTATCACCCATGCCCCTACATGCTCTTAAGAAACTCTAATGCATGCTGTCCGTGACTCAGAGCCTGATCATGGCCCTTGGGAACATTTCAAGGAGAATCACAGACCTGAGTCATTGGCCTGGTCTTGAGACTCTGGCATAAGAATCTGGCAGCACACTTAGGATAAGGACATCACGTACCAAAGAATGAGGTGGCCCCTTTAAGAATGGAAGTCAGAAGTGGAAGTAGGTGGTAGGAATGGAAAGGCTCAGGGGCAGGCATGAGGACCACATCTGGGACTAGAGTGGAGGCTTATCTGGCTGGAATGAGGGCGACCAAAGGATGCGAACACAGGACTTTCAAGGGCTGGCACCCTGATCCTATAAGCAGAGAGAATCTATTAAAGCCTTTTGGTAGCAGAAAGGACTTGAGCCTAAGTTCCTGAGAAAACATCTAATCCAACTCTTCATGTTTCAGGTGAGAATTCTGAAATTGAGAGGGAGGAAAGGACATCATTCAAATCAGCCAGGTTTTTCACCACCATCAGATGTGGCAAACTGAAGTCACTGTCTACTCCATGCCGGAAATAATTGTGTTCTATAGAAAAGGAGAAACACCCTCACTTCTCCAACTCTGGGGGCAATACTGCTTTCAGCAGTACACAGGTCGTGAGTGGTTGGTTCCCTGTCAGTCTGGCTTCCCCTTTGTCATGAGATGAGAGGAGGGTTCCACTTTCAGCACCAAAGAATATGGATAGCTCCATTGGCTTCCAAGTAGGAGGCAGTTTGCAGATGTTTCAGCACCAAGAGATCCATGGACAGCTCCTGGCCACCCACCTTCTTCGCTGGGATGGGGGAGGGAGTGACGGAGCAGTAGGGAGAGGAGCTGGTGTGTTGACTTCTATTATCAGGGGGCCCAGATGTAAAATGAATGCCTGTGATATTTATCCCTGTCATCGCTAATAATAAGTGGCCTGATTTGTCAAGTGGGGACAGATTCAAAGATGTCAATTAAGAAGAGAAAAAAGCCCAGCTGTACTTTATTTATCTGCTGTGCAGATGCTTTGTGGAGAAAAAGACTCAGGCTCTTAGGACCCTCGTGTCCCCTCCCCACTCCCACCTTCTTTCCACCTTGCCATCCTTGCCTCCCTTTCTTCCTCTCCCTCCTTCTCTGCCCTAGCATCTCGCCCTCAATTCTCACTGTGTTCTCTCTCTTTCTCTACTTTTTCCTGTCTTTCCTCTTTCTTCTCTCAATTCACTTTTGCTTCTTCCTTTGTCCGCCAAATTACCTTTGGTATCTTTGTTGTTTGATTTGTCATTTCCCCCTCTCTCTCCTCTCTACACACATGCTTCTCCTCTCCCAGTTTCCCTTCCTCCAAACCTCTGGCTGCCATGCCTCTTGTCTTTCTAAACTGGCCTCCTCTGGTGATCTCTGATCACAGTGTACATTCTGGACTAAAAGTGTTAAATGGATATAAACCATTGAGGGAAAACTGAAAAACTGCAAAACTAGAGGGTTTCACTTAAATGACAAGCGGAGTCAATCTTTGAGAGGATTTTTCTCTGAAAAATAAAATAAGATCTTAGGAAATCAGTTGGACCAGTTCCCTGAATCTAGATTAAAATTTAAAACCAAGAGCTGAATCTAGGTAAGAGCTCAATACTGCTTTCTCTGGCCTTAAACTGATAGTGTCTGAGCCCTGAGGTCCCCAGTGCAGGACTTTCTCTCACAGATGAAGTTTTCTACATAGTCATAAGACCCTCTTCCTATATTTTGGCTCCTTCCAGTCAAGAAGTTATAGAGAAATTCCCTCAGTGTGGAAACCAGCCACATAAGGACCACTGTGCTCTAAGTGAGGTCCAGGACAGGTGTGGGGATTTGACCACAATAGCCTCGTCCTCTCCACTCACTGACATTATGGAGAATTATCAGCCTGTTCTACAGAGTATGTCCCACCCAGACATCCCAACCTGGAGTGCGTACTTGGTCCCACCCCCTCTACTGGGGCCATGATTTTCCTCTGTGAATAACAATGAAACGGTTCACTGCACTATGGATTCAGAACTGCTCCAGTGAATAGAGAACTTTTCCTGAGCCTCCAGCTCCAGCTTTACAACCTCTCCAGCTTTTGATGATTTCATGTAACCACACCAACCAGGACTGATCACTGACATAGGACTTCAGAGTTGCAGTCAATGTGGCTGGAATCGAGAGATACAGGGTGTGTCAGTCTGTGGTTAGAAATGAAGAAAGCCACGTAACCTCTAGGAGACTGCTAATTTTGTCAGATTAGCTAGAGCCAGCTTGTCTGGGCCTCACCAGCTGGATGTGAACAGGAAACCTTTAGCCACATCCTGATGTAGGCCTGAATCCATAAGAAAAGGAAGAACGTTGTCTGCAACTGGTTACAATGGCTCTCAGGCAACCACTACAACTCCCGGTTAACAACAACCAATGCCATTCCCT
The DNA here is from genome assembly GCA_004026965.1 of Petromus typicus. Classification (NCBI taxonomy): domain Eukaryota; kingdom Metazoa; phylum Chordata; class Mammalia; order Rodentia; family Petromuridae; genus Petromus; species Petromus typicus. Next base: position 45,230 of record PVIR01000801.1, on the reverse strand, counting down.
CCTATCTCCTCCCCCTCCTCCCACCTCTTCTGTGATGTCCTGGTCCCAGTACTCCTTCCAAGGATCAAGGTTCTCCATATACTGTTTCTTCTCATTCTGAGCTCTTCTTGATGAAGCACAGCAACAAGTGACTCCTCCCAGTGGCCACGGCTACTAAGATCCTTTGGAAGAGGCCCAGAGTACAGAAACCAAGTCACCTGGCTAATCTCCGCACTGTGCCAGAGTGAGGATTTGGAAGGGAAACTTGTAGTTTTCCAAACTGTTCAACATTCATGACCCCTTTTTCTCATGGTCTTATTTGATCTTCATACCAGTCCTAGGAAGAGATAGAATGTGTGGTTGATCTCCATCAAAAGAGAACCTGACATTCCCTTCAGAGCCTGAATTGAAATCCAGGCTCCCTGCACAGTAGTCCTGTGTTCTGAGGTGGGGCTTTGGAAGGTGATTGGGTCATGGAGGCACTGTCCTTATCCATCAGGGGAGAGCTTGTTTCAAGGATAGCCTGGGGATTGCATGGTAATGACCAGATAATGTCTGAAGATGACCCTTGAGCTCACAGGGAGAACTGTGGTTTCCAGGTGTCTTCCCAGAGTTCACCTGCTACAGAATGGATCTCCAAACTCCTATGTTGATGACATTTGGACTTAGGGGTTCCTTGAGAGGCCATTAGAATTAGATGAGCACATTAGCCACTCTCCTCTTGCTACATCCGAACACCTTACACCTATATCTTAAAGTGATTTCCTGGCTCATGACTTCAGAAGATTCTGCCTGTAGTTATCTGGCTCCAAGGCAAAGGCACGATGGAGGAAAGCCGCTCCCTTAGGTACTCCAGAAGCAGAGAAAAGAGGAGGAGCCAGGAGTAAGAACACACCCTTCTAGGAGTGCCCCACGGGGCCACCTCTTGCAGCCAGGCCCCACCTCCTAACAGCATGTTCAGCATGACCTCAGTGGGTGGATCCCCTGATGGACAAGGACAGCGCCTCCACGACACAGTCACCTTCCAAAGCCCCACCTCAGAACACAGAAGACTTTTAGAAGACATCTGAGGTTTAAGCTCTAACAAGCAGGTCATGAGAGCAGGCCCCTTGATGGGCTAGTGGCTCCATGTTGTGTATCTTCCTGGGACACCCTGTACCTCACCATGAAGCAACCAGGCAGCCCTCACCAGATCCCAGCACCTACTGTTGGACTCCCCAGGATCCTGAATTGTGAGCCAAATAAACTTCTGGTCTTTATAAATTACCTAGTTTGTAGCATTCTGTTATAGCAGCAGAAAATGGACTAAGATAAAGAGGCAGGTGTCATAGACAAAGAAGTAATCTTCAGCAAGTCACTTGTTATGGTTCAATTTGAGCTCACAAAGTCAAGAAATGCTACACGAGTCTGTCCTTCAGTTCTCAAGGACAAAGCAAGCCACTGAAATGTCTCTGGGCTGATAAGTTAGTGATGTTTTCTTCAAGGCTGCATCTAGCTCTGGCTTTTTTATGTATCACTGGAAGAATAATAGTAATAAAATTATGATAATGGTAATAAACATGCATTGAACACATAATGTATCCAAGGCTAGGCTAAATTCTCCATTGCATTATCTCATTTATTGATCACGACTCCCCCACAGATAGGTACTATTATCTCCCCTCTTGTCAGAAGAGACTGAAGTTCAAGGATAATAGCTAACTTGCCCAAGGACATGGCTTACCAGTGGCAATCAGCACTTGAACTCAGATTTGTACTTCTCAAAAGCTGCAGCTTAGGACCACTTTTATTTATTTATTTATTTATTTTTTCCTGTGGTACCAAGAATCAAATTCCACACCTTGTGCTTTCTGGATAGGCACACAGAGCCACTGAGCTCAGGACCATGGTCCTTAGGACCATATTCTTCAAGCCCTCTCATTCTGAGGTCTGGCAAAACTACAATGGAGGCAGCTGCAGACCTCAGGTTGCATTTGTCCAAGTGGGTAGTGACTGATGCTCCACAGAAGCTGACCAACACCTGCTCTTCCTTTGGGAAGTTCTCCCTGCTCTACACCACCATTTCTTACCATTTCAGGGTATCTTAGCCCAACTGCCAACTGCCCGCATCTCTCACTCTTTGCCTGAGGTTGACTGCAGGGTACACTTTGCTGGCTGAGTAGGTAAGGCTAGGAACTAATGCTTCCTGGAGGCACCCTCTGCCCACATCTGGTGGAAGCCGGGTATGATCCTGGCTCCCAACCCCATGGATGGGCAAGCACCAGTGTGCTCAGTACCTTCTTTCAGACCTTTGCTGCAGAACTAGGTTCCACTCACCCCAAATGGCTGGCATATGTACCCTGCTGCCTCTCTCTTCCCTTCTGGCCAGCTCTGCAGTAGCCCAGCCAACTCCTCCTCCATGCTTCCAGCAGGGACCTCAGGACCCAGAGCCGCAGAGCAGTAGAGGATCTGCCATGGAGATTGGACTCTCTCTCCCCCAGAGCCATCCAGGACCCCAAGGTCTCCCAGTAAGGAAGTCCAGACATGGACACTAACTGGGAAACAAATGACCACTCATTCACTCTGCAAAACTTAAGCTCTGTGTCAGGAGTGGAAACCCACAGCTAAAGCAGTCACATTGTGCACCCCAAGAATGAGTCTTATGTGTGAAACCCAACACTCCCAGACAAACAGAGGAGCTGAGCATGTGGCCAGCATAGGACAGAGTGGGCACCGGACTGGCAGTGTCTCTCCTCTGAGGCCCAGTCTGCTCACCATTGTTCTCCCCCCCAAAATCCCTAAGCACCATAGAGTCTGGTAGAGGATCCCAGATACCCCCCCAAAACACCTCTGATTGGTCCATCTGAGAGGAGAGCTCCAGAACCAGCCATTACCCATCCTCTCCCCTCCCCCACAGACCCACCCTCCCCTGAACTGCCCTATTAATAACTTGTGATACCATTAGCTTTTGCTGTCACCAGCACTGACAACTCAGAGTCCCAAAGACACAATAAATGAGAACTCTTAATTAACACCTCTGTTAACTAAATAAATTAATTTTATGCAGTTCTGATGTCAGCAGAATGACTTGCATGTGACTGAGGTGACTAGATAGACTTGGCAAAGGATGCAGAGCAGGATCCGCTTGTTACCCTCTGTCAGGCATCCTGGGCAGCAAGGCTTGGCGATGAGTGCCCAGGGCTGAACCACAGGCAGAGCCCCAGGCATGTAATTGCAAGGCAGAGTACCAGGCGAGGTCAGGAGCTCTGAGGGCTGCTCCCAGCTTTGCCTCCAGCTCGAGTGTTCTTGGAAAATTTTCTACTCTGGGCCTCTGTTCTCCTCTTCTGTACAATGGGAATCAACTCTTGTCATGCCTGTTTCTTGGGCCATAGAGAGGATTAAAAAGTGCTAAGTAGGAAGGAGTTTTATAAACTATAGGATGCTGTCAACAGGTAGGAATAGGGACAATCTTGGGACAATCTCTCCCTCTGGCTGCCAGGGTCAGTGCAGGTAGGTGAGCCCTGCTGCGGTTCCCCTGTGACACATAGGGCATGAAATGGGTGCTGGGTCCCTGGGCAGTTCTGATCTTGCCCATTGACAACTTGGGCACAAAGAGGACACTCACATGACTCTCAACCTCAGAAAATCTCCGATCCACTCACTTCAACAATTGGTCCATGGGCTAGAGATTTAGCTCAGTGGTTCTGTTACCTGCCCTGAAATCTGTCTTAAGTTCTATCTTCAGTTCCAACAACAAAACAACAAAAACAATTTTAAAAACTACAACTAGTCCAGACAGTGCTGAGGCTCAACTCGTACTGCATTCTCAACTGCGCACTTTGAAGGCAAGGTCTAAGCTGGTCCTGACCCAGGGGCACCCTCTGATGCAGCCCCTGCCAGCCCCAGTTCCTCAGAGAGGGCCCCCTGGGATGCCCAGCCTCTTAAATCAACCCCAGCCTTAGCCCCTGGACAGGCCCTGCCCAGCCCAGCATCCTGCAATTCCAACACTAGCCATGGGCCAGACCTGGCCTGGGAGGAGCAGGGACACTGCATCCCCAGGGTTTCTCCTTGCAGGTGATGTTCATGAAGAGAGCACTCCACTGTCCACCCAGCACGTGGGTGTCATCAGCATTCCCAGAAATCTCTGCACAGAGACAGCTTCTCACCAAGGGTGACACAGCAAAGCTACGGCCAAGCAAGGACCGGGATGTTCCTACCAGTTTCCCCTTTCTTTCTGGGCTGGGGAAGTGTAAGTTCCTGATTCCTTCTCTCAGGCTTTCAGTCATTAAATACTGAGTGCGCACCTCGCACCTTGTGGCAGTCACAGATGAGTGCATGTACACAGACCCTGCTCCTTCAGGGCCCGCAGCAGGGCAGAGACTCGTCTCCTGACAACTGCAGCAAGCGTTTCACAGTAGCTGTCTCACTCCCTTCGCAACACACACACACACACACACACACACACACACACACACACACACTCACTCACTCACTCACACACACAGAGGCAAGCTGGGGAGCAAAGACACACCCTAAAAGGAGTTGTCATGGGTACCAGGGGTGGGGAACCGAGCCAGGATCTCTCTGTACTGTGTGCCACCAGGAAGAAGCTGCTGGAAGCTGTTGGAACACCAAATGGTGCGTTAGTAATCCAGTCTACATGAGCAGGGACAGAGCCTGGCAGGACGCCACAGAGGTCCAGCCATTAGCCCAGAATATCAGTGGGTCCTGAGAGCCTCTGTTTAGCTTCCTGAAACTGTGGAATGTTCCTCACACTGAAGTGACTCAAGGACAGCCTGGCCCCTCTGCCAGGGGGTTGGTGGTAGGACGTAGCAGGAGGTCGGCGCTGAAGGCAGCAGCCCTGCTGTGTGAACTGCTGTGCCCTGGTGGTGGAGCTGCCTGCCATGCCTCCTCACAAGCATCTACATAGGCTGAGGACAGGCGGATGCTCAACCACTGAGAGTCCCAGCCTCCTGTCCCTGCCACGGAGCCAGCTTTCCAGTGTCGGAGTCCCACAGGTGAGGCACTCACAGTTCCTTTACCTGAAATCCAATCTCTGCTTACATAGCTCCAAAGCCAAAACCCTTACTCTACCCAAGTCCGACCTTGGAAGACACTCTCATAGCTCCCTGGACCACTACATATCCCAAATATCCCAAATGCATGGGATATGTGCCCCAGCTCCCGGCAACTATCACCCTGAGGGGGTCACCAGCATCTGTCCTGGGCTCTCATTCAAGGTGCTCTGGGGAAAGTGAACTGAAGGCCGTGTCAGCCGGAGGGGCTGCGCCCTTCCCCATGGCCTGCTGACACCTGCTGCTCTTCCCTACTGCTTACGGAGCTTCTCTTTCCTCAGGACTTCTGTGCTCCCCTCACAGGAGCTGCCACATCACTGCCTGATGAGCCACCTTCTCCTGGGCCTCTGCCATGTGGAAGCTGAAACTGCAGCATGAATTCACCACAAAATGACTTCCTGATGGTGGGATTAAGGGTACTGGGCACCTGGGCAGTGTGGGCACTTGAATATGACAACTTTCTTTGATTTCCGGGAAGATGGCGGAGTGGTGAGCAGCAAAGAAAGAATCTCTTTGCAGTTTACCATTCCCATATCAGAATACAGCAGCTCAAAGAAAAAAAAAAAGAAGGAAGTGGGTCCTCAAGGCCCAGGAAGGATCTGAAGTAAGATGCAAAGTCTACAGAGAGAAAAACTTTAATGGAAAGGACGGAGTGTCTGTCCTTGACCCAGGACTCTCAGTGGGGGAGGGGCTGCTGAACCTGTGGATGGACGACTGGTGACTTCTAACAGCCCACAGGCTCCCACAGAGAAATGGGGTACTGGTGTGGAGCAGCAGGCACATGGAACAGTAGCAGCTGCTGTTTTCAACATATATAAATTGGTTCCAAACAGAGGACTGGCCCCTGTCAAGTAAGGAAGCCGCAAGGGACTGAGGATCTATGCGCCAGTGAGTGAGACTTCGTCAAAAAGGGATTTTACGCCCCCGTTCCAGCTCCCTGTCTGCCATTCTGAAAAAATACCAACTGGGAGAATGAAAAAAAAAAATAAATAAACCTGTGGACTATAATGACCAGTGAGTTTGTGGGGCCAGCACCTCCTCAGACCCCGGACTCATTTCAGGGGAAGGAAGGCAGCGCTTTCAACACAGAATCTCAGATTGTGAAAGTAATAATATCTGTTAAATAGCTTCAAAGAGATTTCCAGGAGATGAAAAATTCCACTGAAAGTTTGCAAAATAGGATTAATGAATGTGAAGACCAAATATCAGACATAGAAGATAAGATTGCAGTCAATGAATAGGAAAGGAATAATTTATGGCAAATGGCAAAGGGCCATGAGAAATCAATACAGCAGCTCCTAATGATGTGAAGAAGAATAACATAAGACTGATTAGAGTTAGTGAGGAAACAGAAGAAAGCACTAAATATATTAAAGAACAAAACTATTCACAGATGTAATGGCAGAAATTTCCCATGCAAAAGAAAAGAATTTGACATACAGATAAGTGAGATATATAGGACTCTAAATGGCTGTGATCTAAATAAATCTACACCTAGCCCTATAATATTCAAGATTTCAGAAATCCAACAAAAGAATGAAATATTGAAAGCAGTTAGAGAAAAGAAACAAATCACATACAAAAGAAAACCCATTAGAATCACAGCAGTCTTTCTAACCAAACACTCAAGTCAAGGAGACCTCAGAGTGAAACATTCCAAGCCCTCAAAGAAAACAACCTCCAACCTAGATTGATGTATCCTGCAAAACTATCTTTCAAAATCAACAAGGAAATAAGATACTTCCATGACAAAGAACACATGAGAAAATTCATGAATGTCAAACCTACACTCCAAAAAATTCTAAAGAACATCTTAGAAAAAGAATCCCATGAGACCCAAAAGAATGAACTCACTGGACAAGGCAAGAAACTGAATGGAAAGGGAGAAAAGCAAAGAATAAAAAGCACCAAGAACAGAAAAATGATAAGACAGGGTTAAATCAGTACATATCAGTTATAACCATTAATGTCAAGTGTCTTAATATACCAATTTAAAGACACAGATTGGCAGAATGGATTAAGAAGCAAGACCCTACAATATGCTGCATGGAAGAAAGAAACCTAACTCAGAAAAAAATCCATAGACTAAAAGTAAAAGGACAAAATACAATTCTCTATGCTACAGGAAACCACAAAAAAGCAGGAGAGGCTATCTTATTTGCAGACAAAGTAGATTTCAAACCAAAACTCATTAACATAGACAAAGTAGGACACTACATCCTTGTACAGGGAACAATCCAAGAGGAAAAAACGACATTCATAAATATTTATGCACCAAATTCTAGTGCACCTAAATATATAAAACAAGTATTAATGGATATGAAAAGTCAGATAAGCACTAATACCCTACCCCACTGTCACAGACAGATTGACTGGACAAAAAGTAATAATGAAATACTTGGACTGAGCCAAACTTTTGAACAAATGAATTTAATAGATGTCCACAGACATCTAGCACCCCCAAAAATCAAAATATACACTCTTTTCAGCTACTCATGGGTCATTCTCCAAAATAGACCACATGCTAGTTCACAGAGCATGTTTGAGTAAATGCAAGGGAATTGAAGTTATCCCTGTAGAGTGTCAGATCATAGAACCTTGAAATTGGAGATCAATAGCAAAAACAATCCCAAGATCCTCACAGACATATGGAAATTGAATGACACTCTCCTGAGCAACCAATGGATCACAGAAGAAATTCAAGGAAAAAATTAAAACAGTTTCTATAATTAAATCATAGTGCAAATACAACATCCAGGAACTTATGGGACACAATGAAACTAGTTCATCAAGGGAAATTCATGAGTGAACTCCCATACTAGGGAAACAGAGCAAGCTCAAATAAACAAAATAATGCTGAACCTCAAGCTACTAGGAAAAGAGGAACAACACAAATGCAAAGCTTGTACAAGGAAGGAAATTATAAAGATCAGAGCAGAAATTAATGCAATGGAAACTAAGAGAACAATACACAAACTCAGTGAATCAAAGAGTAGATTCTTCAAAAGGATAAACAAAATTGACAAACCCTTAGCCAACCTTATCAAAGGAAGGAAGGAAAAGGCTCAAATCCATGCAATCAGAAATGAAAAGGGGGAAATCATCACAGATCCAGCAGAAATCCAGAGGGTAACAAACACCTACTTTGAGATCTGCACTCCAATAAATGGAAAAACACAGAAGAAATGGATAGATTCCTAGACACATATGAACTTCCAAAGTTGAATGAAGAGGATATAAAAATGCTACACACCCCAATATCAATCTGTGAAATTGAAAATGTAATTAAAAACCTACCAACAAAGAAAAGTCCTGGTCCTGATGGCTTTACTGCTGAATTTACAAAACTTTTAAGAGTTAATACCACTACCTCTCAAACTCTTTATTGAAATTGAAAGGGAAGAAATACTCCCAAACTCATTCCTGGAAGCAACCATGACCTTGATTCCAAAAGCAGAGAAAGACCCAACCAAAAAAGAGCACTACAGGCAAATCTCAGTGAACATAGATGTAAAAATCCTCAATAAAATATTGGCAAACAGAAACAGAGGATCATCAAGAAGATCATACACCCTGATCAAGTTGGATTCACTCCAGGGATGCAAGGATGGTTCAACATATGTAAATAATTGTAATACACCATGTGAATAGATTCAAGAAACCATACAGCCATCTCAATAGATGCAGAAAAAGCATTTACAAGTTCCAACATCCATTCACGATCAACACTCTACAGAAAACTGGAATAGATAGTCTTTTATCGCAACCTGATAAAAGCTATTTATGAGAAAACAACAACCAACATCATACTAAATGGTCAAACAATGAAAACCTCCACACTAAGATCAGGAACAAGACAAGGATGTCCACTATCATTGCTCCTGTTCAGTGTAGTGCTGGAAACATTAGCCACAGAAATTAGACAAGAGAAAAGAATAAAAAGGAAAGGAAGAAGTTAAGCTGTCATTGTTTGCAGATGATGTGATACTCTATAAAGAGAATCCTAAAAACTCAACTACAAGACTGCTAGACTTAATCGCCAGATTTAGTAGCATACCTGAATACAAAGTTAGTACTCGAAAATCAATAGCCTTTGTATATATGAACAACAGACTCATTGAGAGAGAAATTCACAATAACATCCAAAAATTGGAATATCTAGGAATCAATTTAACAAAAGAGGTGAAAGATCTCTACTCTGAAAACGATAGCATTCTGAAAAGAGAGATTGAAGAGGATATCAGAAAATGGAAAGACAGCTTGGGATTTAGCTCAGTAGTTCCAGCAGCTGCCTGGCAAGCACAAAATACCAAGTTTGATCCCCAGTACCACATATCACAGTGCTGAGTGTGGTGACTCACATAATCTCAGCACTCAGGAGGCAGAGGTAGGAGGATTGCTTTGAGTTCAAGGCCACGGTGGGCTACATAATGAGTTCAGGGCCAGCCTGAACTACAAAGTGAGACCCTGTCTCAAAAAACTAGAAAAGTAACAAGAAAGAAACAAAGTGGAAATCCATCCCTTGTCACTAGGTAAGAAGAACCAATATCATCAAAATAGCTATACTCTCACAACTATTATATAAATTCAGTGCAATCCTAATTGAAACTCCAACAGCCTATTTCACAGAACTAGAGAAAATAATCCAAAAACTCATATGGAACCAGAAGAGACCTAGAATAGCAAAAGCAATTCCAGGCAACAAAAATATGGCAGGGATATCACAATCCTCAACTTGAAACTCTGCTACAAAGCCACTGTGATAAAAACAGCATGGTAATGGCAAAGAAACAGACCTGAAGATCAATAGAACAGACTAGGAGATGCAGAAATAACTCTAGATATACCAAGTCACTTCATCTTTGACAAAGGAGACAAACACTCTCAATGGAGTAAAGATAGCCTCTTTAACAAATAGTGCTGGAAAAACAGGGTTTCAGCATGCTAAAGACTAAACCTGGTTCCGTATCTTTCACCATGCACTAAACTAAAATCAAAGTGAATTAGAGACCTACATATTAAAAAAAAAAACACTAAACTTTTGGAGACATTGGTATAGGGAAAAATTTTATAAACAAAACCTCAGCAGTATGGGAACTAGCAGAAGGAATAAATAACTGGGATCTTATTTTAAAAGCTTGTGCATAGCAAGAGAAACCAACAGCAGAGTGGAAAGACAACCTACAATATGGGGAAAAAAAATTTACCAGCTATTTCTTAGACAAAGGGCTACTATCTAGAGTATATAAAGAACTTTAAACAGTCAGTTCCCCAAAATTTAAAGACAACCCAAAAATGAGCTTCTAAAACACACAGACATTTTTCAGATGAAGAAGTAAATGCAGCTAAGGAATATATGAAAAGGTGTTCTATATCATTGACCATTTGAGAGATGCAGATGAAAACAACATTGAGATTCCATCTTGCTCCACAAAGAATGGCTGCTATCATGAAATCAACCAACAACAAATGCTGGTGAGGCTACAGGGAGAAAGGAGCCCTTCTCCACTGCTGGTGGAAATGAGACTGGTACAACCACTGTGGAGATTGGAAATTCCTTAAAAAACTGGGACTCAAGGTCCCATTTCATCCTGCTACTCCCCTGCTAGATATGTACATGAAATAATTAAAAGAAACCTATGACAGTGGCATATGCGTATCCATGTTTCTAGTAGCTTATTTTTTACTAGCTAAATCTTGGAGACAGCCCAAATGCTCATCAACAGAAGCCTGGATAAAGATGTGGTTTTTTAATTTTTTAAAAAAATAAAATGGAGTATTAATCTGCCATAAAGAATGATAAATTTAAGTCATTTATACTCAAATGAATGTACCTTGAAGACACACTCATAAGTGAAATAAATAGGACACAGATATATAAATACCATATCATTTCTCTGGCATGAGAAACTAAAGGTGTAAATGAATTCCAAAATGTATGATAGGTATTATGAAATAGGAAGAAAATGTTCAAAAGGAAGAGGGAAAAGGGAGGGGTAAGGAAATTAAAGAAGAGAAAGAAAAAAATTTGATAACAAAAAAAAGGAAACAAAGTTTATGTATATAGGGGGTGCAGTTGTAGGGAGGGCAAGGGAATGGGAAAAAATGAGAATCAAGATGTGTCATGTCTAGTACAAATCCTCAGTGTTAGATATGATCATAACATATATATAAAATGTACAGATAAAATCAATTTTTAAAAATTATAAAATAGAAAAGTTTAAAAATAACACCCTTCTTAAAGCCCTCTCCCCAGGCCACCTCTTTGGGTGCAGCTCTTCTGACATGGTAGGTCTGGATGGGCTTCGGACCCACGGCCTGTCCCGCCAAAAGGAGGGCTCAGTCAGTGCAGCCGGGACAGCTGCAGCTTTAAGAACACCTCCAAGCCGGGAGCCTAGAGTGGAGGGGATTGATTTCTGGGTCCTGCTGGAGCCTGAGATCCAAAATCAATCCAGCAATTACCAGGCACGGTGTGAAGTGGCCCCTGGGTCTCAGGTTCCCCCACAGCCTTCCGGGAGGCAGCGCGGTGGAGCTGAGAGCTGTCCACCCCCATCTCCACCGCAGTGGGCAGGGGCCCTGGACCGGATCAGCCCAGCACCCCCTAACTCTCCCACACACTGGGAGGACAGTGGTCCAGGGATCACCTAAGGGGTGGGGAGACAGGACTTCAGGGAAGGTGACCACTGCTGGAGAGCCGGGCCACCTCCTCTAGGAAGCTCAGGAACAGGTCTCTGGCTTTTCTCTTCTGTCTCCCATGCCAGGTGATGCTGGAGGGCTGATGGCTCCCTCCCCTCTCAGGTAATGAGGCAGGAAGGGAAGACTCTCAGAGCCTGGACCATGACACCATGTAGACTGTGCAGATTTAGCATTCTCAGATCCCAGGATGTGCGGCCTGGTCGCTGAGGCAGGACCATCTGCCACCAGGTGCTTGGGGGATGAGCATGAACCTGCACCCCAGTTCCTGGGCTCCAGATCTCTCTCCTTGCTCTCCTACCTGGGCTGGAGAGGGGCCAGTGCCCAGAGGGGCTCAGCACAGCTTGGAACTGCTTCATACCAAGACCTGGGACCAGCACAGGACAGGAGACTGGGCCTCAAGACTCCACACGTCTGGAGGGCTTTGCAGCTCCTCTGCTGAGCACAAGGTGGTAGAAGCGCCAGAAAACAAGCGCCAGACAACAAGCGGGGCCCTGAGGTTCAAGTGCAGGCCCTGTCTCACCTTCCCAGATGCAAGATGGACTTGTTGAGTGACCTTTCAACAAAATCTGGGAGAGTCCAGCTGAGAGCAAAACAAGGTGGGGGGCTTGCCCCAGGAGGGGGTAGGACAAGGCCTTCCTCTTCTCCAGAAACCTGGTGGCTCTGAGCAGGAGTGTCTGATCCCTCCCTCCTTCACTCCTCTCCACCTTCCACTTCCTCTTCCTCTCCCTCCCCCCTTACCTCCCAGTGAAGGATAGAATCATATATAAACACACACACAGCTAACTGCACCCTTTGCCGGCGGCCATGCAGGTGCACAGAATCCATCCATCCATCCACCCACCCACCCATCCACCCTCCACATGCCCACAGTGTCAGAGTGGAATCGAGGGTGCACAGAGGAGAGAGGAAGCAGGATGAGCGAGTTCAGCAGCAGGGCTGGGTGTGAGGGCAGAACACCCGGCTGCAGGACTGGGCAGCCTTCAGGGCCTGGACAGAGGTGGCCAGCCCGCCACTGTCAGCATTGTGGCATCAGCCACCTCCTGTCTGCCCCTGGATGTGACCTGTAGGGTCCCCCAGACCCACTGATCTGAGTCTCTCCTCCTCCAAGAGAGATCGGCCGACTGTCTCAGTCTCCGTAATGTCTCCACTGCCCAAATTTCTGCCCCTCACCTTTTTTGCTAAGTGATAGTTTAAAAATGAGTCCCTGAGCTCAGCCCTTTTCCAGCCTCGTTAATTTTGTGCCCCACCTCATTTGTTCTGAGGACCTACTTTCCCCGCGCCCACTGCCGCCTTCCTCCCTCCAGCTATATTCGGATTTCCACTCCATCCTCGGTGACCTTGCCTGCCGGCTGCTTCGTGTTCTGTGGGTGTTTTTCTTTGCCAGGGAACTCTGGGTGTGCAGGAACCACAGAGGTCAAGTTTTCACACCCGCCCCCTGCCAAACATGAAACTGGAATCCATGTCCATTACTTTCCTCCAAGGACAGAGACTCATTGTCATTCACAGGGCCAGACCCCAGCTCTGGGGACCATCAGGACAGCCTGCTATGGCCTAGAACTCTGTCCTCTGCCACCAGGGGCCCCCCTCACCACACCCAAGGACGCGTAGAAGGCCAGATTAGTGAGTGAAGCTGAAGGCCTCTCAGAGATACTGAAGCAGGGAAAAGGTTGAGAAGTGTGGCCTGGACAGAGTCCATGGGTGACAAAGGGGGAAACTGAGGCCTGGGAGAGTGCCTGAGACCAAGGTGGGGAGGACTGGGTGGAGCAGCACGAACAAGTTGCTCCAGACGCAGGCTCCACGTTCTTAGTGGGTCTCCCAGCCTCCCTGGGAGATCTGGTTTCCTTCCTGCTGTCTGCGCGACCTTGGGCCAGCCACCTTCACTCTCGCTACCTCATTTCCGCCTGCATTTTGAAGCGACCTGCAGCTCGGCTCTGTGTCGGGGTGGTGGACTCAGGAGAACTGGCCGCTGCCCAGAACCAGGCTGTGGGACGGGCGCAGGGAGGACAGGGCCTTCTGAGTCCCAGCAGGCTGCTCAGAGGAGACCAGAGCTGGGCAGGACGACAGCTGGGGCTCAGGCTCCTCCCTCGCCGGCCAGGGGCCCCTGCCTGCTGCTGTCCCCAGCCCGAGTCCCACTGGGCAGGCCTCGATGCTGATACCTCACTTCTGTTTGCTCACAGGGGTTGGGGGTGGAAGAAGGTGTAGTTGTGAGTGTGCGAAGGCGAGTGAGGCAGTGACAGTGCACTGGGGTGCTGAATTGCGGGCGCAGGTATATGATGGTGGGGCTGTTTGGAGGGGTGTGTGTGTGTGTGTGTGTGTGTGTGTGTGTGTGTGTGTGAGATGAGGATGTCTACACATTGCTCAGGGTGCGAATGCTAAAGAGCTTAGTGTCAGTGAGCTGAGTACAAGCTCACGCTGTGACAGGATCTGCTTGGTAAGAATCAGCCCCTGTGCTGCTCCCAGACTTCAGAAACCTTCTCCTGCCATCCAGGCCACACAGCAACAGCAACTGTCAGGGAGGGAGGGCCTGCTGCCACACCATGCACTGAGACCCGGGTACTGGCGTGCCTGGGCCCGGAGACAGAGCCCGTGTCCTCAGGGGCTGTGATCAGGAAGAGGCCCCATGGAGCACCCCTCCTCCTGCCACTCTCTCCAGCCCTGCCTTGTGAGGCCCAGAAGGCTGGTGTGGGAGTGACAGGAGCCCCGCAACCCCGCAACCTTGCACAGGCCCCCACCGGCCCCCTTGGCCTGTCCGTTGCAGAGTCTTTGTGGAGGATTTCTGCTCCAGGCTCCCCGTGCTCCTCTCCCAGCTCTGCAGCTGGGTCCCCAGCAGTGGCTCAGAATGTGGGAGCACATAGTGAAGACACAGCACCCCTCAGAGGTGCATTCCCACAAGATGCTCACCAGAGACTTTCCTGACTCCAGCACCACGCCCCACATTCCTGGAAACTTTCTTACTTGCTTGCTTGCTTCCTTTCTCTCTTCCTCTCTCTCTCTTTCTCTCTTCTTTTCTTTCTTTCTTATTTTTGAAACACTGGGGATTGAACCCAGGACCCTCACAATGAGCTGCATCCTCACCCTTTTTATTTATCTTTATTTTGTGATAGGATCTCTCTAAGTTGCCATGTTGCCCAGTCTGGCCTTGAACTCACCATCCTCCTGCCTCAGCCTCCAGAGTGGGCTCCCCTGCTCTCTGCTCACGGTTTCTGTGTGCGGCAGGGCCAGTGTGGAGCTGAGGCAGCACTGGTGAGCCCTGGAAAGTCCACATGGCAGAGTGGCATCAGCCTCCTGTGGCCTCTTCCCCTGCCCCTCCCCGCACCCCCTCTGAGAGCTCCCGAGCAGAGCTCCTGCTCCCTCTTCCCTGTCGCTGCCCTCAGGCCCTCGAAGGCTACAGTCAGACCCACTGTGGCATCTTGGGCCAGCTTTATCCAGCCATTGATGCCCATCCTCAAAGGGAGGCACCAAGCAGAGTGGGCACTGGGGGCCATGTCAGCACCTCACGCTGCTGGCCTTACCCTCTTCCTTGTTCCCTTTGTTCGAGTCCATCAGACCCCTTCCTGACAGGGAACAGACTGGGGCACCTTGTGGGGCAAGGAGGGGAGGAAGGGTGACCGTGGTGCAATGGCAGCCTTTGAGGAACCATGGGGTCTGGCACGTGCTTGCCAATGCTCACTCTGAGGGGGAACAGAGAACTTGGGAGGCAGAGACAGGAACAGAGGTAAGATGGAGGTGAGCGATGCCCAGGGAGAGCTCACAGAGGCTGGGAGCAGAGGCCTGGCAGGAGTGATGGGCAGTGCCACAGGTCTTAGGCACATCCCAAAAGTCAGGAAAAGAAGGTACCCGGGGTGTCCCTGGGCCCCTGTGCTACTCCACACACTCACAGCTGATTCTGAGCCTGCCACATGGTCAAGGGTGCTGGACATGTCTCCCTGGCTCTCGCTGCACAGACTCAGGTGACTCTGTCTACCACGAGGGGTTTCATGCTGGGACCCCCAGCAGCACCACAGCCTCCTACCTCACCAGCCCACTGGCCACTCTTACCACAGAAGTGGTCCTCAGCCCCTGCCGCCTGTCCATCACGGGGACCCCACCCTACAGCTATAGTCAGGCCCCCATTTTCCTGCCCAGGGAAGAGCTCCTGGTCAAGGCTTCTTGGTTTATTCTGATGCTCAGAGGGGTTGAAAACCATTGCACTAAAAATGAGACACTGAGGCCTAAAGAAGGAATGGGCCCCAGGTCGCCCTGTGAGTTAGCTGGTTTGCAGCCCCCCAGGGGGCCCAGGCCCCTGAAGCCCCCTGTTGCAGGGCGAGCAACAAAGCCCTGGAGAGGAGCAGGGGTGTCTCTGCAGAACTCGCGCTCAGAGCTGCCTCCCTGCCTGAGCCCCGCAGAGGCAGCGCCCCTCCTCCCCACGGCCCAGTCTCCGGCACGCTATAAACCTGTCTTGTAAAAGCCGAAGAAAGGTCTGGCTGTCAGCCACAAAAGCCTTCTCAGGCCTCTGCTCTGGCCGTGTGTGGCTTGGGAAAAAGCAGGAGGGAGGCAAGATGCTGGCGTTCAGCTGCTCTGTAAATCTCTCAAAGATATTTTTTATCACTTCCCGACATTCCTCTGTAAAAGCCACTCAGCTGCATTTACAAATTATGGAATTCATTTGATGCGGGGACCTGGCTAATGGCCTGGGTAAACCCAGCAGCAGCAGATGGGACCTCTGTGCTCTGCTCCTGTCCAGTGACACAAGCCCTCCGTGAACTGACGGCCAGGCTCCCTGGGTACTGGGTAAGAAGGGTTCTCCCTTCTCTTTCTGTCTCTTCTCTCTCACCTCTCTCTGTCTCTGTCTCTGTCTCTGTTTCTCTCTCTCTCTCTCTCTCTCTCTCTCTCTGTCTGGCTGTGTCTGAAGTACTGGGTGTTGAACCCAGACCTGTTTCACTGAGCTACAACCCCAGCCCTTTTTTATTTTGGGACAGGGACTAAGTTGCTAAGTTATGTAGGTTGAGCTCAAATTTGAAGTCTTTCTGCCCCAGCCTCCCAGATGGCTGGAATTACAGGCCTGTGCCCCGTGCCTAGGTTTAAGAAGGTTTCTGAGGCTGCTTCTGGTCAATTAACAATGTCTGCCTTAGCCTTAGTGCTGATGGTCCCCAACATGGCCTCACATTTTGCAATCTTTGAAGTTCTAGTCCCCTTATTCCATAAATAAGGAAGCCAATTCTGAAGTTGTGCGGGGCTCTGGGCTACACAGTGAGCAGGAAAGGGTGGCCTGCTGGCCCGTCCTCGTCACCTGGGCTCCCTGCCAGCACCATGACCAGACTGCTGCTCTGGGTCTTCCAACACTCCTGGCCATGACCAAAGGAGGCATGAGGTCAGCGCCACCACCAGCAGCTAGCAGTGCTTTTAAAGCACGGCAGAGATCCAGCCCTCTGCAGCCTGGGCCGGAGTGCAGCAGGCTGCAGGAGTGGTCGCAGAGGGTGAACCGCACGGAGCTGGGGGCTGCTTCCTGAGTCTCCCTCACCGGGACCTTCGGACCTGCTGCCTTGTCTAGACGCCCCAGAGAGGCAGACAATAGCGGACCTGCCTGTCCCGTTTCATCAAGGAAGACTGAGGCTCAGGGGACGGCCTGGTCTGCGGCCACCGCCCCAGCCAGTCTCCCCACGGGCTCCATCCTGCTCTACCCTGAGAAGTTTTAAAGACATTATCTCATTCATCCCACCGTAGTGACAGAAAGGTGAGCTCTCATCGCACAGAGGACACTGAGGCTCAGAGCAGCTGAGGGCTCAAAGCCAAGCCTGGGACTAAAAATGTCTGCTGCCTCAGCCGCCGTCCCTGCAGACGTGGGCTGTCCTGCCCCGGGTCCCTCCCACTGCCACATACACCTCAGGGACACTCTCCTCCCCCGAAAGTGGGGTTGTGACGAAAGCGCCTTCCAAGAAGGTGGCGCCTGACCCAGGGTGCAGTTCACTCTGTCATCCGTGCCGCTGCTGCTCCTGCCACCCTTGTGTGATACAAGATGCTAGGCGGAGTGTCGGGAGCCTTGGCTGTCCTCCCTGTGGCAGAGTGACAGCTGGGCCACTGAAAGTTTGGGGGTCTGAGGCCCAGGGGAGGACGAAGGACAGCTGAGGCCTTGTGTTCTCAGGCATGACTTGCAGGGGCTGAGACAGTGAGGTGAGTGGTTTGGGGTGGGACCACCCCATTTCCAGCATTGCGGCCTCATCGGGCGCAGCGCACAGTGGGCTAACAGTAACAGCCTGGCCGGCCCCTCAGTGAACGGATGGGGTGCCTGGCACTCCTGCGCCTCCATCTACAAAATCAGATGGGGCAACGACAAGACAAGGTCCTTGTAAGGCTCCAAAGCCACAAACAGCACATCCAGCTCCAAGTCCAGGTGCACTGAGTACCCCTCTAGCAGAAGCTGTTACTATGAACAAAGGCCTCTGCCTTTTGGGGACCACAAGCCAATTGCATCTGCATGGCCAGCCATCACTCCAACTCCCTAATGAGCCACAAATCAGCCCACAGCCCCCAAATACAGTCGCTGTCTAATAAAATCCTAGAGTTCTGCATTCTTTCCTACTTCTCTCTCTCTCTCTCTCTCTCTCTCTCTCTCTCTCTCCGAGTATTGGGAACAGATGTTATAGAAAATCAGGGTGGCCTGGATTTGAAAAATTCTGCAGCCATTTCTGTTTTGTTTCAAAGAATTAAGTCATTGTGGGTGACACCAATCAATATAAATATAAACGTCCTTGACCTGGAGGAGCCCACAGCTGTCAGCCCCAGACTGCAGAGAGCCCGGAAGGACAAGCGGCCCAGCGGGAATGGGCCTGTGCCCGTGAGCAGTCCTCACAGGCGGCTCTGGAGGAAGGAGCTGGGCCACAGACGTGAAACCTCCTGGCCAGCGTTCTGTCAGTCCTGAGCAACACGTGGTCCTCTCTCTGCACAGAAGGGAGCTGGGGCACGTGTCCCCCAGATCAGGCCACTCTGGGTCACCGGGGGTCTAACGCAGCCCCTCTCAGCATCTCCATGTCCCCTCTCCCAGCAGCAGCCAGGACCTCCGAGGTCCCTGCGGTCAGGTCTGCACCCTCCCCCACTCCTTCTCCTTCTGCAAGTCCGTCACAGGTTCACTCGGTGCCCTGCCCGGGGGTCCACACCACCAAGACCCCAAGGAATCTGCTCTCTCCAGAGCAGGGTTCGGCCCAGGCACCTAAACTCAGTGGGGAGGGGAGAGGTAGGCTGAGTCAGGCAGGTGTCTCCAGGCACTCTGGGGTCAGAGAAGGTGAAGGACAGTGTGTGCCGAGGCCTAGAG
Organism: Petromus typicus; assembly: GCA_004026965.1. Classification (NCBI taxonomy): domain Eukaryota; kingdom Metazoa; phylum Chordata; class Mammalia; order Rodentia; family Petromuridae; genus Petromus; species Petromus typicus. The sequence goes on along the minus strand of PVIR01000801.1, from coordinate 26,213 downwards.
GGGGCAAGAGCAGGAAAACGTGGTGAGCAGAGGGTCAGACACCGTGCCCAGGGGGGCGCAGAGGGCTGGGGCTCACCGTAGACCTCAGCTCCCTGGGTCCCCTTACCCATCTCTGTCCATCTACACACATACACACATGTGCACACACACAGACACGCACACACACACTGCCCCTGCAGATCAATGCACATGGGTGTGTGCCAGGGCTGCTTCTGACTAGTCTAGAAGGAGCAGCGGGGTTCAGAGTCCCTAGGCAGACTCACCATCCCATGGGGCTCCCCCAACTGCACCCCCAGATCTACAGAAGACATCTCAGAAGACATGCTGTCCCTGCCAGCAATGGTGACTCAAAGTGACAAACAGAGTGGCGTGTCCAAGGCACAGGCTCTCGCACTGTGACAGTGACTGAGAGAATTCGGTGGTGGGTACAGGCCTGTCACAGCGTGAAGGACTCTGCCGAGGCTGGCCCCTAGCTCTGCATTCGTTATCCCTAAAAGCCAGGCAGGTATTGCCGCCTCGGGTTTAGGATCCACTCTGTCCCCTCTGAAGCCAGAGAAGGGCAGGTCGGGCCCAGACCTGAGTGTCTCCTCTTCCAGGGAGCCCACCCTTCCCTCCTTCAGCCCTCATTTCCCTTGTGCCCACTCGAGCCTGAACTGGGGGCTTCATTCATCTTCAAGGGGCTGAGGACCAGGCTGCCCAGACTGAGACACCCTCTATGCCCTGTAGGAAGCAGGCGGGGGGCGGTAGCTCAGAGGCCAGAACCCCCAGGAGCAATCTTGGCTCCCTCAGGAAAGGGAGACTTGCTTCTCTGCCTTCAAATACAGAAAGCAGAGTGCTCCCCTGTCTGTGTCCCCGAAGGGCCGTGTTTGTCTTGCTCCGTCAGCACCAGGCCAGGGAGTGGCCCAGAAAGGCCAGACAAGGCCACGGGACACGGCAGAGCGAAAGAAGGAGATGGAGCACAAGGCTTCCTTCTCACCCACCCCGCCGCCCAACACCCACCCCCCCAACTTCCACTCTGCCAGGGCCCCGACTGGGTCCCCAGCAGCAGAGGGACCCCAGCTGCCTGGAGGCCCAGCAGCAGCCTTGCCCCAGTCCTCTGGTGCCTCCACAGCGCCCATGTGCAGAGAAAACAAAGCACCCACGTGGTGTGTATGACTTATGGCTTTAATCTCCCTGATAGAAGGCCTTTAAAGATTATTTCTGGGATGAAAAAAATAATCCTGGGTAATGAATCACAGCCTTAAGAAGCTGATAAGCAGCCAGGAGGCTGGCTGGGCCTCAGTTCCTGATTTAATTAAAGTCTTACAGATACTCCCTGAAACAAAATCCATTGTGGTCATCAAGGTGATAAAAAGACTGCAGGTCCCTTTAAACTAACTCACCTGCCCCGCGAATCGTCTCTGAAGCAGAGTGGATGTGCCCTCTCCTCGGACCCAAGACTCCTGTACAGGCCTGGTTCAGGGCCTGCCAGGGGCGGGACCCTGCGGAGCCCAAGCACCAGGGGAGCCTAGCCCGTCTTTAGAGAGGGTGGACAGACAGACTGACAGGTAGGCAGGCAGACAGGCATCCAGGGGAGGCACCTTGAGCTGAAGCGTGAGACCCTGGGCACGCCCCATGCAGGAATCTGACTTATCCCCCACAAGGACCAGTGTCCCAAGGACAGGGCACTGGAAAAATATGGATTTGGGGTTAATGATGAATAATTTAGTATAACTGTGTCCCAAATGCTGAGTGTATTCACTGCATCTGGCAATTGCATGCCCAGTCCCTGTACTTCACACACAGAGATGCCCCAGAGAGAAGCTGGCAGTGTGGATGACAATGTATGGTTCAGGGCCACCCTTAAGAGTCTCTGGAGCTTCCAAGTGTACACGAGCAAGTGGAAGGATAAGGAGAGAAGATTCCAGGAAGAAACTGTGTGCTGGCATCAGGCAGCTCTGAGCCTGGCTCTCCCTGCACAGGAAAGTTCTAGCCCTGACCCCGGGCTGTGGACTGGGCAGCCAGGTTCCCACTGCCACCTAGTGGCCAGAGCCAGAACAGCAGGTGTGGAGCCCAGGTCAGTGCCCCTATCAAAACCCTCTTTCTATAAAGTTGGGATTTTCACCTCGCTGGACAGAAGACTGTCTATCTAGGCATTCAAGCCAAACTCCTGATTTGTTCCCCTATGCAGCTCATCTACTGGCCCATGCAGCCTGCTGGCATTGTCTTCCACACAACCCCAGAGTGTGACCCCCTCTTACCACAGTACCCACGGTGCCCTGGTCACTCGAGGCCACCCTTCACATTTACCTTGGCCTGTGAGTCTTCACGTTCATTCATGCCAGGATGGCCCGGCTCGCACTGCCAGGAAGGCCCCGGGCAGGAAGGGCTCCGGGAGTTGACATCAGACAGTGATGCCACAATTCATTACTGCCAGAAATGGAGATCCAGCCACGAAGGAGACACAGGAGGCAGGAAGCATGTGGTGGGGGGAGCCCATGGCTGGAGGCCACATGCACGCCCTGTGGTGAGGCGGGAAGTATAAGCTCTCGAAGGCGACTGCACAGCCTGCTTAAGAGGAGGTGGAGAGAAAGAGTCAGAGGGCACCATGGTGGAAAGCCCAAGGGAGAGGAGAGGGCTCAGGCAGAGGGGGCGGGACTGGGGCTCAGCTCGGCAGACCTTCTAGCCTTGTGGGTCCATCCTGAGAGCCACCTGCCCTTTGGAAGGAAGGGAGCAGGCCGGGGGAGGATACTCAGTCCCTCCTCTAGGACAAGCCTGCTCACTCACCCTAATCCTAGGCCAGCAGGGAAGTGGGTCTGAGCAGGATAAAGTCGCCGTAAACAGAACTCGTGGAAAAACCTGAAGCTCCGCAGGGCACTGGGGGCTCCCAGGGTCCGCCCACCAGGGCTTCCGGTGTGGAGACCCCAGGCAGCCTGACTGTGCAGAAGGGTCACTGACCTGGCTCTGTGAGGCCGGGCTCCCAGAGCAGGGTTTGCATACAAGGGCCTCAGGCGTCCTGATGGCCAGGACAGGGCCAGCCCCTCATGCGGGCCACTGTGCACCTCCAGCACATAATCTAGGTCTCTCATGGGGTTCCAGTGGCAGCTTCTGGGGACTGCGGGCACTGAGCAGTCCCAGACTGACCCCCAGGCCTGTGGAGCAATCAGAGAATCTCCCTTCAGGAAAGGAGGCAGTCTGCAGAGGGCTCAGCCTTGGGCAGTTAGATGGCAGCTGTATCTGCCTGGCACCAGGTGATGGGGAACGAACAGAACAGACAGGATTTGGCTGTGGGGAGGGGGACAGTGAAGCTGGATGCAGAAGACAGGTGAGGAATGTCCCTAACCCTGAGCATGGCAGCACTGTGAGGTCACCCCTGGCCTCTGCAGTGAGACAGGAAAGTGACACCATTGTCTCTGCAACTGGCCCAGCCCAGTGGGCTCAGCAGACACCCAGACAGGGTCAAGACAGGAAAGACAGAGAAGACCACCAGGTCCATTAGCATTGGGTACATACTTCTTGCGTTGGTACCCCAGAAAAGCTCAGGAGGATGGACAGAGCCAAGAGCAGACACCTGGGAAGTGACTGTTTAGAAAATCTGGCTGCCAAGCTGGGGTTGCCGGAGTTCTGTCCTGGCTCTTCCCTTTCTGAGCCTCAGCTGCCCCAGCTACTAACTGGACAGAAGAGCCTCCAATCTTCAAAAGCACAGGGTCTCCCAGGGCTGGTGGGACTGGGCAGAGCCCGGACTTCAGTGAGATCTGGAGGCAGAAGCCGGAAGGGCCGGGAGCTCCTGTGGTCTCCTCTAAACCCACCATGGTCCCACTATGCATGGCTCACATGCCCACCTTGCTGGCGCAGCAGAACCTGTGTTTCTCCCTCTGCCCGTGAGCCTAGGGGAATGGCTCTGGGCCTCCTGGATGGCCTTTGAGAGCTTCTGGTTGTTCCTATGTACCAGAAGGAAATCTGAGGCTCTCTTTCCCATCATAAAACCTCAGAGGGGTGGAGCTCTTCCTTGTCTGTCTATCAGCGAGGAACAGGGAGGCTCCCCCAGTCCTGCAGATCACCCTGGAACAAATTCCTAGGAGGTACAGACCCAGCACGCCACAGCACCCCAGTCATCCACAAACACATGGGCAGGCTGGTGTAGAACTCACACTGTAACACTCATGAACCCAGGTGCACCCCGAGACCAGTGGGTTAGCATGGAGTGCTTACCGGGCCAGAAGATCAAGACCCCAGGGGTCAGGCTGAAGCACAAAGTCCATCCAGGGGAGCCCTTAATTTGCAGGTTTCCTGGAAATAAGTAGGTTGGTTGGAGACAAAGATTTTTCAAAGAAGAAGATTCGTCCTTCACCTGAAGACTCACCAAAGCGGCAGAGTCCTGCGCAGGCCCAGGCTCCTCCACCTGCCGCGTGTGTGTGAGCAGCAGGAGCGGCACCCACAGGCACCAGAGCTGTTTAAAAATTCAGCTGCGAGGTAGGTCAGAGGGTGCTACGCAGGGACTACAGCTAATAGCGATGATGCAATGAAGTCTGTAAAGGTCGCTGAGAGCATGTATCTAAATGTCCTCACCATGGAAAAGAGCAAGAACTGTGCGGTGATAGCTTTGTTCCTTAGCTTTCTGGTGGTTGCCATTTGACAGCGGTATGACAGTAATCAAAACGCAGGGTGCCTATTTAAATTTTAAAAAGTATTAGAGTAAAAGACATATTGCCCTTAATCTCCCTCAGGATGGTCCTCCTCAATTCCAGCACACTCCTCCCATCATTTCTGTCACTTTCTGAAGTATGATCAAAAATACAGTGAACCCTGCTTCCATCCAATGGAAAGGCAGACTGCTTTAAAAATCATGTTGCGGCCACAGCCACCAGGCCCGGCCCTGTGTGACTTCCGGCTCTTCCCCAAAGTAAAGATGACCACGAATTATGGATGTTCTGAATCCGCTCAGCACTTCAAGGCCATCACAACAGCACAACTAAAGACACAACTGCATACATGATTTGTCAAGTAGACTTCAATAAAGAAAAAATTTTAGTTGTAAAATATTTTAAATATTTGGAAAAGAACATTCAGCTACCATTTTGCCGATGTTAATATTCTGCTAGACTCTCCGCTGGACCATGCCTGTGCCCCACCCACACATACTCCACGTCTTCCCCCAGGGCCCGTCTGTCCCCGAGTGACAGGACTGTGTGGGGCGGGTGGCCTGGCCGCCCCCTCGCAGTCCAAGGCCTGGGGAGGACAGAACGGCTTCTCTTTCCCTTTACATGTCCTGCTCACTGGCATCTTTTGCTCTCCTAACTAACCAGTCAGATGTAGGCAAAGGAAGGTCCTTTCTCCCTATTTCACAGAACAGGAAACTGAGGCACAGCAGCTGAGGGATTTATCTGAGAGCACACAGCAGCCCTGAAGCCGGTCAGGACCAGACCCAGGATGTCCCAGACGGGAATGCTGTCTTCCTGACGGGTCGCCTGGGCGCTGTGTCCAGCTCCTCTCCCCACTCGGCGTCCGGCAGGTATGGAACACAAGCAGTATCCACGTGTGGTGGTGGGCAGGAGGGGCAGACATGAAATGAGAGGAGGGGAGGGCCACGCCCTGGAGGCCAGAGGGCCCTTAGGAAGGGTGGGCAGCTGGGAGAGGCCAAGAGAGTAGGAGATGAAACTAGAAAAGCACATTTCCAGTGCAACTATCCAGTAAGTCACTGTGATCAGAGTATGCAAAAGAACGAGAGAAGAAACTCCAAGGAAAAAACCCAAGTTCAAAGCCTCCAGCCCGACAGGAACAGGCAGTCTACAAGTGACATCCAGCTGTCTAATCGGTAGATGGAAGGTTTGCCACACAGCACCCATGAGGGAAATGCCAACGGAAACCACAGTGAGATGCCATTGCACTCCCACCAACGATGCAAAAACTGGAAAGCAACGATAACGCCAGGGGTTGGCACGAACTAGGAGCCACCAGAACCTTGGGAAACTGTTTGGTGATGTTCACTGATACACATGCTTACAAGTCCACTCGAAGGTATTCACCCAAGAGGAAAGAAAGCAATCACTACTCAAGGGCATGCTCGAAAATGGTCATTGAAGCTTCATTCATAGTAGCCAGGAACTGAAAGCAACTCCAATATCCAGCTCCTGTACAGTGGTTAAATAAATAGTGGGTCATTTATTCAGTGAAATACTACAGAGCGAGGAAAAAGGACAACATACAGGTACATGAACCATACGGGTGGGACGCATGGAGGATGCTGAGGGAAAGAAGAGACAGGAATGAGTCTGCGCCCTGTGGTTCCGTGCGTGTGAAGTCCAAGGAGAGATGACGCTAACTCTGGGTTTGTTCCTGAGTAGTGGTTCCTCTGGGGAGATGACTAGCTCGCAAGTCACAAGGGAATTTCCTGGGCTGAGGGGCATCCATCAGGGCCTCTGGGCAGGCTCCACGGAAAAACCTGTCCAACTGCGCACTTGAGGTGTGCACACCCAGATCCTTCCAGCTGAAGGTAGAGACAGGAGTAGAGGGGCTGAGAGGAACAGCGCAACAATCGGGATGCTTGGTGAGCAGCCAAAATCAAGGACCAGGCATGAGTGGGGCCAGCTGTGCTGCAGGAGGCTAGGGGAGGGTAAGACCTCGTGGGTAGGCAGGCACCCGGGCTTCCGCAAGAGGGAGCGGGGGAGGGGAGGCTGAGAAGGGACCCTGGGCAAAAGCATTGCTATACCCCAAGGTCCTCTAGGGGGTACCGCTGCCTTCCCTTCCCAACACCCTGAGCAGCCTGGATGGGGGACCCCCTCCCCCCCAGTTGAGCAGGGACAGCTGGCCCCTTGCGGGTCCCTTCATGGAGCTCACAAAGGAAGCCTCCACCCTGTTTCATAGATGAGCACACCGAACTGAGCCAGCACCTGACCCTGACGGTCACATCACACCGGGGCTCACTACCCAGGGCACAGGCCAGGCCAGTGCTGGGAGACCCAGAGAAGGAAGCCGGAAGCCGAGATTCAGAGTGAGGTAGAAAAGGTGAGAAGGCCAGGGCGGGGCAAGGGAGAGGAGAGGCAGGGAGTGCAGAGTGGGGCACCGCGTGGGAAGGGGGAGGGCGGTGCCCGTGAGGTGGGAGACGGAGCAGATGTTCAGCAGCGGCTGTGAACGCGGGAGACTCGCTGCTGTCACAGGACTCGGGGCTGGGCCCTGGCACCATCACTTCTGTCCCGCTCTCTGGCACCAGCCTTGGCCCAGTAGACGCGCCGACTTTGCCGGTCCTGATGCAAGTGGCTGAGACATGAAAAAGAGAGGGGTGTCCAGCCCCACTCTTTGTTCACACTTTTCTGATCAGGACAGGAAAGATGGCGTGCAGCAGGCAGCGCCTGAGGTGACCTCCACTCACCAGAGGAATGCAGAGGCCCAAGGAGAGCTGGGCTTGCACCCCAGGGCTGGGACAGGACAGCAGCCCAGCCTCTGCCTCCCAAGGCCAGTGCAGCCCCATGTGAGGGCAGGTGAGGAGTGTGGAAGTCACCAAAAGTCACCCCTACCTTCTTCCCGAAGCAGCGAGTCTGCCCATGTGCCAGGGCACCCGAACAGCACAGAACTCCAGAAGAGACTCCATCACCCAGGACAGAGGAAGGGCTTTCAGTGAGCTCCAAGAGGGACTCTGCTGAGCAGAGATCCAGATGAGGACAGGGCCAGGGACAACCAAGAGCCAGGGCTCCTGGGCCCCTTCACCATTTCCACAAAGGTGTCTTCATGGCACAGGTGCCAAGATCTTGTGCTAGAATCCAAGAGGGATAGCGGGACAAAGGTCACAGGAATCACACATCTCTGAATAGGCTGTCCCTGAGCCCCGCTGCTTAGATCTTTAATGCCAGCCAGATGCCCTCCAAATGCCCAATCCAGCCTCTGCACAGCCTCCCATTGAGGGGGCACTGCGTACAGCCTCTGCTTAATTAAATCAATAAACCACCAATGCAGATCTGGATGAGGGCCAGCACTTTACGATGTACCTCTCTGAGGAAGGACTGAGTTTTCAGCTGCAGCAAAACCGGAGGATGGGAGGCATGAGGCCAAGGCCGAGGAGGATGAGGGAGTGAAAGAGGAAGAGAGAGAGGAGGCAACTTGGTGCGGGTGCAGAGGTTGAGCGTTCAACCCCCGGGCCCCTCTCTGGCCCACACCATAGCCCTGTCCGTGCTTCAGCCTCAGGCATGTGTTCCCTCTTCAACTGTTCCTCCTCCTCCCCTGCCCCAGCCTGGCTGCAGAAATGGCTGTGCTATCAGTCATTTACGTCACAGTGGGAACTTGACTGTAGAGATAGATGACTTGATCCCACCTCGATTTGAGGATGAGGAAGCGGAGGATCTGAGGAGCAAGTGGCCCAGGGTATCCTGACTGTGTGATGACCTTTATGCTACATGGCCTCCCTTGTACCTGAGTCTTACTATTTTTATTCACACAGGATGGGTAAGATGCCAAAGCATCCCACTTGGAGGGAAAGAAAAACGTGTACTAGTGCCAGGCTGGCCTGGGGCAGCTCCCAGAGGATCCCGATATGCCTTTCTGTTTTTTTCAGCACTTTGGGGCCCTGGCTCTTCCTCTGTGCTGCACTCTTTGAAGGACCTGGCTGTTGGGAATCCTGTCCATCGGGAGAGGCTGGGGGCTCAGCACCAGCTCCTGACTGTCTCAGGGCCTCATTTTCTGCATCTAGATCACAAGGGGCTCAGAATCCACTGCCATCAGTAACTCTCCAATTTAGGCATCACATCGACCCCAGAGAGCCACCACCAACGTCCTGGACGGCCACAAACTCCACGCATCTCCCCTCTGTGGGGTGAGACTAATGACAGGTATGCATCCCAGATGTGGATGGATGACACTGTCAGAGCCTCAGGTGAAAAGGAGAGGTATTTGTGAGATCAGGGATCTGAGAGACAGCCCAGGCACACTGCTGTCAGGCTGGACCCTGGGCAGTGCCCAGCAGGCCTGCAAGACTCCCCTCAGGTCAGAGATGCAGCACTGCCATCACCTCTGGACTCTACAGACTGGGAGGAAACATCTCCCCTCCCAGCCCCAACCCCAATCTTCCTTACTATCTACCTTTCCATGTGACTAGCTTATTGAGTCTTCAAGTGTGCCTAGTGTGAAGAGAGACACAGGAAGCATGAGGCTGGCTTCCTGCCATTGTGGGTCTCTGCTGCACAGGCAGGAGCTAAAAAATGAGTGGAATAAAACACAAGACCATGCAGACATCACTAATCAATCATAAGACTTTGCCTGATAGACATCACCAATCAATCATCAGCCTCTTCTTGGCAGACATCACTAATCAATCACAAACCACTTTCTGGCAGACATCACCAATCAGTCTCCAGAGTCTTCTCTGCTGGGCCAGGATACAGAACCTGTCAGATGCTCCAGGAAGCCACCAGCCTGACTATTATGGTTAGGAAGCAAACTGGGGGCCCATCTGCCTCAGGAGGTCTAAGAGTTTGGTTGAGGATTTCTGGAAGCAGACCTCTTGGTCTAGGCCATGAAGGAAGCATCTGGGCAGTGAGGGGAAGGGAGAGGATGTCTGGGTAGTTAGAGAAGTATGAGCACAGATCTAGAGAGAAAAATGGGCAGAGCACAGTCAAGGATAGTGGGATCCATAGACACAGGGGAGACACCCGATAGAGTGCAGAGTAGAGGGGTTGAGGGAAGGGAGGGGACCAGAACCAAAGCCACTTCTCCCCTAGCCTCATCAGTGGACCTGTACCCTCTGCCCTTCTGTGCCCCTCATAGCCTGGTAGGCCCTTGAGGGATCTAGGATCGAGTGAGGTGGCACGGGCCATGGCTGTCACCCTGCTGAATGACACAGAAGTTTGCAGCCTTGTTTAAACGACATATCCCTGCCAGTTCTTGAGTCGTACAGTGGGTACCTGGATGCATAAACCCTCTGCACTAGCTCAGCTTTGTGGACAATTTACACTCTGTCTGGCAGCTCAGCCATGGTCTGGGTAGCAGCCCAGAGAGGTGCTCTGCAGTGCAGCAAGGCAGAGACCAAACAGAGCAGCCCATGCTGGGTGCAGGGTGCAGCTGTGGGGTGCAGGGCCACCCTTGACAGACAGGTGAGTGCTCCAACACTTTTTCTCCCCGCTGGCTTCTGTGTGCAAGATGCTGGGCTTCCACTGCTAGCCCTGGCTCACAGGACTCTAGGCTGGCACTCTTGGTGGTCACAAGTGGGTGAGGACCTTGACCAGGAAACTGGCACCCTGGACAGGCCTTGCGCACAGGCAGTCCCCCACCTGCGGGGTGGAGTTGCTCCATGAGGGTCCTGGAATCAATCAGCATCTCTTCTCTCTCCACTTCCCAAATGTGGGCTCCTCTCTCCAGAGCTGGCCTTTCTCAATGTCTGCATTTTGCCCCTCCATTTTGCCTCTCTTTGCCTCTGTCTCATCTAGTTCCTTGGTCTCCAGTGATTCTCTTCTTGGCTCTCTGACTCCCTCTTCCAGGCCCTGTTCTTCTGGGTCTCCCTCCCACCCCACTCCTGCACGCCCAGCAGTTTCTCTTTGGAAAGCAAGTGCTGAATTATTTCTTCTGAGTTATCCCCCCAGGCAGCCTCCTCTACTGCTTCCTCACATTCCAAGGCTGGGTGTTGTTTCTGCTGTTGTTTTGTTTTACAGTACTCAGGTTGAACCCAGGCCCTTCACACCGAGCTACATCTCCAGCCCTCTTTTATGCTTAGACAGCATCTTTCTAAATCACTAAACTGCCCAGGGGAGGTTCAAATTTATAATCCACCTGCCTCAGCCTCCCAGAGTGCTGGGATCACATCTGGATGTCCAGTGTGTCCGGGTGCTGAGCCTAGAGCTAAAGTCTGAGGTGAGGAGAGGACAGGAGAGAGGGAAGACCCGCAGAGCCCCTGTCGCCTCAGGCCTTGCCACACGCCGTCCGCAGTCATTCTCCAGTTTCCAAAGTGGGCTTAATTCCCCCAATTCCCCCATGAAATATATTAGAAAACTGAGGCACAGTGATATGAGTGGTTGCCCGGGCCAGGCTGTGCTTCAGACACAGATCTGCCTGACCCTGAAGCCGAGCACTTTCCCTCTCTCCTCCTTTTGAGCTTACAGAGCCAGTCACCTGGGTAGACGCTGCAGCAGGAGTGGAACCCACCACTCTCCAAGGGGCACATGGGCCCATTCTGAGGCAAGGGACACTCAGGAAGCAGAAGCCACCACTGCAGGCCAAGCTATCCTAACAAGGCAAGAAACTGGGCTTCCTGTTAAGGGACTAGGCAGGTGCCCTGGGCTGACACAGGTGAGTTCTGCACCACTGGAGGGAGGAGAGGGACCTCCAAGAGGCAGCAGAAGAGGGAAGGCTCCAGGGCCCTGGGAGCACCAGGGAGGGTCCACAGAGCTGGGCAGGGTGGCTGAGCTAGACCCAACAATGCCTGTGGAAGGGTCAGAGGTTGGAGAGACCCTGCTGAGCCTATGCCCTGGATGTTCTCTGGCCCTCACATCTGCTCTGGAGGTCACAAGGAGTCCCCCAGCCAGGTGGAAGATCTCAGGGCAGGCCACAGTCCCAGCCCATCTGCTTTAGACCTGCTGTGTGCTTTAGGAAAGACACTCCATGCCTCTCTGTAAACAGAAGTGCTGCAGCCACCTGGTGTCCAGAGGCCTCCTGCCCTGGCTTCCGGCTTCCCCACAGAGACTAGGGCATGGTGGAGGTCATAATCCAGATAGCCCAGGTAGACTCTGGTCTGCAGGGGTCCCAGCCAAGACCTCAGACTCGCACTCGTATGCCAACAAGGAGGCCAGAGGCTGTAAGTGAGGCTGAGTCAACCCCAGAGCTAAGTATGGGGACAAAAGCCTTCCAAGCACTGCCCTCGAAGCCTCCCAAGGCTGGACCCCGGGGTCTCCTGCGTGGCTCCTTCTTTCTCTGAGCTGTGTTTTCCACCCAGCACACCTGCTAGTGCTATGGGTAGTTGGGGAGCCTTCAGATCACCATGGGACTGTCCCCTCCTTGGGCCCCTCACAGGGTCACTTGGGAGTCCTTCAGGATAATCCTTCGAAGCCTGAAGGGGGAGGCAGGGAGAGCTTCAGATCATGATGCCATTTGACACCAGCTCAAGGATGGAGCAGGAAAGGGCCGGAAAGGACCAACCTCAGACCCAGCAAAGCCCTGAGAACGTCTCAGCCAGGCAGAAGGGGTCTTAGGCAAAGACGGGACACTAGAGGAGTTCAGGAGTCCCCAGCCCAGGCACAGGCCAGGGCAGCCGAGGGGAGGTGGAGTGGGGTGAGCTCAGCACTGCCTCTGCGCGTTCACAGCCAGACAGACTCCGGCCATGGCCCCAGAAGGGATGTCTGAGGGTGCCCCCATGGTGCCACGGTGGACCCTCTATCCTTCTGGGGGTTGGTGGACCCATGCACCAGAGTGTGCACAGCACCCCATCTCGGCCCCATGCCGGAAACCCCCTCTGCTCTGCTACCAGCTGCTCCCCAGACCCAGAATCAGTGCTGCTGACTCCGGGCTTGGGACAGTGTGGCCACAGAGCGGCCTGGGCAGGCGTGTCCTCCCCCAGATCCGGAGGGAGCCCAGGTCCTGGCAGACAGGGTGGGCATGAAATCTCTGTCATCCCCAAATTGTCCTCACCCTCAGCTTTGAGTGGCACCTCTGCAGATGCCACCCCCCCTTAGGAGCAGCCACCGTGGGGCTGCACAGAGTACCCCCAGTTCTCCCCAGCCCCGGATAGTCTCCATCCTTGCATCACTGGAGCGGGAGGACATGGAGGGACTCAGGCCGAGGCCGTGGATGGGTCCTCACTGAGCCAAGAGGCACTCAAACATTCAGCCTGGCTTTACTATGAGCAGGAACTTCTGTCAGGACCATGGAGTTGTCCTAGAATGGAGTCTCCTCAGAGAGTGAGCACCCTGGACTGGAGGGACTCAGGGGACAAGAGACACCTGCACCTAGGATGAAGCAAGCCCTCAAGAAGCAATAGCTAGTCTTAGCATTCTTACTGGTGTGGAAAAAAGAAGCAAACAGATGCAGAGGTGACTGGATGGAAGCAATAAAAAAAGCGTTGGTTCCCACATCAGAAAACAAGAAGACAAAGGACGCAGGATGGATTTAATTGGAGCACAGATTTTTGTGTCTCCACAAGGTTTTCCGTCAAGCATGTCAATAGAGACCACAAGCTCCAGAACACACTCCGGGATAGGAGATGGTGAATTCTCAGCTGTGGGAAATGAGGAGCCGTGGGTCAGGGCAGGTGGAGGTGTCCTGCCCAGGGTGGCCTGGGAAGAAAACCCCACGGATCCCTGGCAGGCCAGCCTGGAGCCTGACTGGTGAGATCCAGTTATCCAGTTATCTGACTGGTGTTAGATACAACTTCAGTGGCTTCCGAGAAAAAACATCAGTTCAAGATCAGGAACAGTTGGGGCTGGTACTCAGGTGCGATCACTAGACTTACCTTCCTGTTGATCCTGACCTCTACCTTTTTCACAAACGGCCTCCCCTACTCCCACAGTAGCCAAGAAGCCCAGGCAACTCGGATGGAAATGTTGGTTCCTTCCAACCAAGAAGAAAGATGCTTTTCCTATCCAGCCAAAACCTAGGCGGGTTCACTCTGACCAGGCCTGGTCACAAGCACTTCCCTAAAGCCAGGAGGTGGATTAAGCTCCCTGAAACAACAGGGACTGAGCCCAGGGGGAGGTAGGGAAGGGAGGTCAGGGAAAATCCCCTAAGAAGGTGTGGAGAGCACTGAGCAGGCAGCCCAATTCCTCTTCATGTCGCTGGCAACACCCAGAGCCACAGGAAGGAACAGGGCACGGGCACCTACAAATGCCTGTCTAGCACTGTGGGAAGACCTCTCTATCGTGTCATGGACACCAAGAAATAACTAGGCTACTGACCCCCAAGAAACCACTGAGCCATTGGGTGGTGGTGGGGAACCACTGAGACTGATGGGCCTGGGAGGGAACCTCGGGAGGGGACAGAGAGAGGGTGCAAAGAGATGAGGACAGAGGCAAAGAGAGGATGGGAGGAGCAGAGGAGGAGAGGCAGGCAGGACAGGATGACATGAAGAGCCTGGGGAGGGTGAGCCAGAGTCAGGGAGGGCAAGGACAACCACAGAGGAGGACGGCAAAGAGAGACAAAGCAAAAGGAGAGAGAAAACCCGAGCCAGCCGCCCTTCCTCCCCTCCCCCAAGCCTGAAAGTTAAAAATAGGTTGTGCAGGGAAAGTCAGACAGAATGAGAGCAATTGTCTAAAGAGAGGAGGCAACACACACGGGCCGAGGAAAGTCCCTGCAGGCCCCGCGCAGGGAAGAAAAATGACAGCGAAGCAGCACTGCTCTCTTGGCCCAGACCAGGCCCGGACCCGACGCTGGCTGCCTGCAGAGAACTGTCCTGCAACCCAGCCTGGCCTGCCTGGGGAGGACAGTGGAGTGACATCCCCACCCCGCACCGTATGCTGTGCACCTCCTGGGAAGGGTCAGGCCAGGGTGGGAGGCGCAGCCCATGTGCAGGTGAAGACAGTGCCCAAGAGCTGCAGGACGCCCGGGCAGTGCAAGAGGACCCGGCAATGGCCCACATGCCCTGTGGGCCTCCGCAGCCTCGGAATTAAAAATCAGGGGTCATTGAATGTCCTTCTTGTGCCCACACAGTGTGAGTGTCCAGGAGGACAGAGAGGAAAGAGTCAGTAGGCAAGAAAGATCCAGGGTCACATAGCTTCAGTGCTTGGCCACCTCCCTGCACTGGCAGCTCCAGCGGGGAAACTGAGGCCAGAGAGAGAATTTGAGCTGCCCAGGTGCTCGGGACAGGGCAGAAGTGGGCGCTGAGAACCAGGAGAACAGGGAGTTCCCAGCCCCACCCAGCTGCCCACAGGGTGTCCCTCTCACCCTGCGCCCTCCTGGCACCTTCTGGGCACGCTGTGAAGGAGCTAATTAGTGGTTGATTTGCAGAGTCGAAGCCTCACGTCAGCGGCTTCTGAGGGTTCCAAGCACTGAGCAGAGGACACGCGGTGAGGAGCTATGCGGGCCTCACTCCCTGTCCAACTTCAAGGCGCGCGGCAGTGTCAGCCGCCAGCGTGATTATTGGATCTTGTTAACAGTCTCTTAGGTTTGTGGTTGTCTTTTCTTCCAAGTATCTTAAAGCTCTTCTCTTTTAGCTTCTCCTGGTTGCCAAGAGGCTGGTACCGCAGCAGAGACAAGCATTTGTTTCCACATTTTTATGAGGCCCAGAGAGAAGAGACCACTAACCTAGGCCCACACGGCAAACATACGAGACCAGTATTCACGTCTCCTGAAGCCTGGGAAGGACCCACTGTCTGAAGACTTGGGAACTCTGTCTACTTCCCTCTGGCCGTCACAGGACAGGCCCATAGTGTCACTGTTGGGGTTCTTTTTAGATTTGACCCTATTTGATCAAGGTAAGGCTGGTGGAACTGAGTGCTGGGTGGGCTCAGAGAGTGAAGTGACTTCCTGAAGGTCACACAGCAGGAGGCAGGTCGAGGACCTGACTCCAGGCCTCTGGATTCCCACCTCGCTGCCCCACCCACCCCAACTGAGCTGAGGAGGCTCTAAGGGGAGCCAAGGTGGGTGCCAGGCACGAGGGGGCAGGAAGGCCTCGTCCTCCTATGCCTTGTTATGCCTGAAGCCCCACTTCCAGAGGAGCAGGTGGTCCTGTCCCTTCCATGGCCCTAGGAAGTTGGGAAGGAGGAGGCGGTAGCTCTTGTGGAGAGGCTCCCTTTCGGGTGATGGACATGGAAGTACCTCTCTGTGCCCATTCTCAGTTGGCCCTTGACGACGGGGCTGGGCATAGCAAGCCCTGGTACCCATTCTGCCTCTAGGTCCCTGAGGCCTCTAAGAATGGAGTCAGTGCCCCAGAGACCTTGAGACATCAGAAGGAGGGTCCTCTCCCCGCTCCTGCTCCTCCTGTGTCTGAGAAGCCACTGTGGAGGGAAGGAGGGGTGTGCTAGCCACCTGACTTCCAGCCGGCAGAGGCTTCGGGCTGACCCTTCACCCTCCAGGCTTGTCATCTGCCTCCCACATTCCTCTGGCCCTCTGGGTTTAAACCACTTGTGGTGCACAGAGTCTGACCCAGGTACTGATGAATGCCCATCCCAGCCCCTTGGGGCCACCTGAGCTTCGGCAAGAAACCACCTAATCCTTGTCCACCTCCCTTCAAAGCCACCGTGTACAGGGCAGTAGCCCGAGGTCCCTCCTCCTCAGGAATTCACTGCAGCTCCCAGAAGATGGCTGTGCAGGTCCTGGCTGGGAGAAGCCCCACCCGCCTCACTGACTTCAGGAAGGAAGAAAAAACAGATCTTGTCTGGCCCTAGTGCAGAAGCCTTCCCCACTGCCGGGCACAGCACGTCAGTGTTCACTGAGGGGTTCTGGCTGGAGGCTCGTGACCACGCCTTGTACCTCATGTGACTGAGGGATAATCCCAGGCCTGAGAGGCCAGGTCTGTGCCAGGCCACCTGAGGGCCTGAGACCCAGCCATGCACCTGCTGACCCAGTCCCAGAGCTCCCTGTCTGTGCCTAACTAGCAGGGGCCAGCGAGCCCACTCTGTCTGCTGCAAATCTGCCCCACACTGAGCCCCCACAAGCTCCCCTGGGAAGGCTTCACCACCCCAGAAGGTGACAGGGAAGCCCCAGGAAGAAGAGGCTCCATCCAGCCCCTCAACACCAAGGAGAGCTAGCTAGTCCATGACCCACCCTGAGGACAAGCAGGACTCCTCTGGGCTTGTGGAGAAGTATGGATTCCCTCTAAGGGAGTAGTCAGCACCGTGCCAAAGCAGCAGGTCAGCCCAGTCAAAGGGTCGGACTACAAGGGAGACTGTGTGCCTAGAACCCCATCCCGGGTGATGTGTGTGTGGTCCTGGCCTCCACTGGGCCCATACTGGGGCACACTTTGCTGATGCCCCACTCACAGGAATGGGCTTGTCCTTGCCTTCTGCTGGCATGGGTGGGGCCCAGATGGGGCAGATGAGGAAAGGTGGGCAGAGGGAGATGACACAAAAGCTATGTGTAAAGTTGGCTGAATTCTGTGAGTTCTTGGCTACAGGGTAGGAAAGGGCTCCCTGCACTGTCACCTTCACCACCTCTGGGTCCCATGGAGTCACCTAGGCAACCTTTCTGCCCCTTGCCTCAAGCGGCATCACCATGGCCCTGTCACTGAATAGGACAACTGCTCTTGTGAGTTCTGCTCAAGAATGGCCTTCCCTGGAAGGCTGGTCCTCTTCTCGTCTGGCTACTGCATTGACAGATTGGCTGCTGCCTCCAAGGAGCCACCACAGTCCCTGCAGCCTGGCACACTGAAGCTCAGAAAACACCCCCTGCTCTTTGAAGGGGCTCACATAACTCAGGACTTCCTGTGGATCATGGCTTTCCTAGGAACGGGTTATCATTCCCTGAAGGCACCCTGCCCCCTGTTGGTGAAAAGGAGCATTGCAGGGATGGTTGGAAGTGAAGCAAGACTCTAGGTCTTTCTGCAGGAATCAGAGATAGTGAGTAGCTTGGGGTGCTGGGAGGGAGCCAAAACAGAAGCCCACAGAGCCTGTCACCACTAGCTTCCTCAGCCTCCTCATACCTGGAGACCTTTGCTCAGGCTGCCCTCTCTCCTAGGGCGCCTATGTCACCACTTCTTTCCCCCCACACACCCATCTCTTCCTGGCCACTTCTTAGGGACCCTTCACATGTACACTAAACACCCTCCTTCCCAGGGAGCCCTCACTGCCACTTGTATGGGGAGTCATTGCTAAGGCCTTGGTGACAGCTCTTGTCACCTGCAGTGCTGGTGTGACCGTCTCCCTAGGCAGGAGATTCCGGACAGGACACACTGGTTCACAGCTAGGCTATGGCCCCAGTAAGAATTGAACATGGAGGTTGAGCTTCCACCATGCAGCCTTGCTGAAGCCCTGGCTGTCCTTAGACCACAAGCTGATACATCAGACAGGAAGACTTGATAACTGTCCTCCCTAAGGAGGAAACTGCAACTATAGATTTCTGAGGTCCAGATCCACATTGTCTAACACAGGAGCCGCAGTCGTGTGTGAACACAAACACCTGAGATGTGGCCTTGTGACACAGGAATTGTGTTAAATTTTGATCATTCAATGCATTTTAATTTGTATTAAACACTGATGCTCAGATAACTTGGGTGTGCGAATCTTTTTAAAGCCACATATTTTATGAAATCTAAATACAGATTAAGTATTTCTGATGAGATCTGCCATAATTACAAGATATATATACATATATATATGTATATATATATACATTTATATATATTGGATTTCAAAACCATACTCCAAAAAAAGAATGTAATATATCTGTTTTATACTAATCATAGGCTAAAATGATCACATTTGGAGGTATATTGGGTTGAATAAGACACTAAAGCAAAAATAATTTCATATTCCCTTGTGTGGTTTTTCAGTGTAGCTATTGGAACATTTAAAGTCTGTATATAGTTGGCATTGGGAGCTCTAAAGCTGGGTGCTGGTGGAGCGGCCACCTCCACGCAACAGTCCTGGGAAGAAGCTCCCAGAGCCAGTGGGAGTCCCACAGACAGTGGCACTATGGGCCACAAAGGCAAGGACAGCAGCCAGCCAGAAGCTGCTGCCAGATTCTTGGCTCCCTGAGTGGCAGGCCTCCTCCACAACTGTGCAAACCCCTGGAGCCCATGAGCCATCCCTGGAGGAGTAGAGAGAAGGATGAGGCAGAGACTCCGTTCCCCAGACAGAGGGCTCTGCCATGTTTGAATTAGAGAGTCTTGTAAGTAACAGCACTTACATCCCAAGACTGAGAAGCCTTAAACCTGGAAGTGTCGCCATCTCCTCACCCACATGCCTGCAAGTGACATAGCACTCAGCATGTGCCAATCACAGTGCACCCAAAGCAAGAAGGAGCGAGACAGGAAAGGACTTGCACTGGGACACATTGCGTGCAAATGGACTCATGGAAGTTCAAAGGCTCTGCCCCATGCAGCAGCCCTTACAGGGCTGGCAGATTCAAAAACTACCACCAGGAAGGCTCTGCCCTTCAAAGACGCCCTTCTGTGGTTCTGGTGCCTGTCTTGCAAGCACAAGGTCCTGGGTTCAATCCCCAGGAACTACATACAAGAATGCAGGGTGTGGAGACTCACGCCCACCAGCTATGAGAACCACATATCACAGTGCCAGGTGTGGTGGTTCATGCCTGTAATCCCAGCATTTGGGAGGCAGAGGCAGGATTGCTGAGTTCGAGGCTGAGCTCAGGGCTACCTGAACTATAAAAAAATGAGACCCCGTCTAAAAAAAAAAAAAAAATTCTATGCAGTTACAATAAAATTTGATTTTTATAAAAAAGGCCCTTCCATGACCAAACAGTCATGACTGGCTCAAAATTCTTCTAATCCACTGGCAAACAGTACGATGGAACAGCAGTACATTTGCAGACTGGAGCCGATATCAAACCCATGCCTCTCCTATACACCAGGCACAGGCCAATTGGAAACATAATGGGAAAAACATGCCATGCACGAAGCCAACCCAGACTATAAAAAGCCCCAGAATCAACTTAACGAGAAATGTCCGAGTCCTATATGAAGAACACAATAAAACTTTACTGAAGGACATAAAGCAGGCCTGTGTAAATGGAGTGATATATTTTGCTCCAAGAGAGGGAGACTCGATGATATGAAGATGTCAATTCTCCCCAAATTAAATCTATAAATTCAATGCATTTCCAATCAGATTCCTAAAAGGATTTTTATAGAACTTGACAAGCTGATTCTAAAGCTCATCTGAAAGAGTAAACAAGCAAGCTTAGGCAAGAACATTTTGAAGAAGAAGGATGAGATGAAGCTTGACCTGCCAGATATCAAAACAAACTATGAAGCTAGAGAAATTAAAATAGGGTGGAGCTGAACAGATCAAAAAGACAGGCTAAAGAATGCACAAATCAAACTTCAAGGATCTGAAGCTTGCTCAGGAAGTTGTATTAGAAAAGCAGCATTTCAGGTCAACAGAGAATGGATGGACTATTTAATATTTTAACAAAATAATGTGGGATGTTTTTATCCACTTAGAAAATAAAAATATAGAAGTTGTATATCACATGATGCCCCAAAGCAAATTCCAGAGAGATAAACAAAACTTTTTTTGAGTGGAAAGGGTACCAGGGAGCAAACCCAAGACCTTTTCCATACTAGGTAAGTGTTCCCTTAACCCCAGCCCTTGACTAGCTCCTTAGTAGCTGTAAAGGTATTAGAAGGGAATAGAGAATTATTTGTGGTAGGTCTGGTTGGTACAGAACAAATCCAGTATGGAGTTCCCAGGAAAGATTGCCTTTCTCCTTTCCGTAATGCCCCACGTCTTCCCTTCTGTGTCACCATCTGTCACTCATGAACCCACCAATTGGAAAGTTATGGGGCATTCTCCCACCCCTGACTAGTCCCGCCCACAGACTGTATGATCGCTGCGCTGTGTCCGGCTCCTCATCTATTGTTAGAGCCCTGCAGCAGGTACCTCTCCCCCAGTACAGTCCTGCTATCTGACACCCAAGGCTCGGTCCATTTTATTTCCTCTCAATTTGTTTTTGTTTTGTTTTGGGGTTTTTTTAGGTTTTTTGAGACAGGGTCTCGCTTTGTAGTTCAGGCTGGCCCTGAGCTCAGCTTCCACCTCACATCACAACAATCCTCCTGCCTCTGGCTCCTGAGTGCTGGGATTATAGGCGTGAGCCACCACGCCCAGCACTGTGGTATGTGGGACTGGTTGCTGCTGGGCATGAGTTTCCACACCCAGTATTGTATGTGGTTACCAGGGATCGAACCCGGGTCCTTGGGTTTGAAGACAGGCGCCAGAACAACTGAGCTAACTCCCCAGCCCTTCCTCTCAATTTGTTAATCATGGGGTGAAGAGAGCTTTCCTAAGTCAGACGTGAACCTAGAAATGTAAAGAAAAAGAAAGAGATTTGGCTACTTGAGGAATCAAACATCTCTCAGTGTTATTAAGCTAAAAAACAAATTAAACTTGGAGAAAATATTTACAATACAGATAATAAACAGAAGACTACTAATTTATAAATCCATATGAAGGAAGAAAGAGAAGAAAAGGCAAGAATGCAGAGGAAGAGAAAGCAGGCAGGGGAGTGGGGGAGGGCCCAGGAACCTGGAATCCTTCAGGGACTTCAGGAGTCCTGCCAGACCAAGGGACTGAGTGTTCAGAGAGGTCGCTGGTACCAGCACTTGGTCCTTGCAGTGGACAAAAGAATGTCCCCAGGCACAGCGAGGCAGAAAGGAGTTTTGTGAAGGTGACCTTCAGCACAGGCTGGAGGACAGGCGGTAACGCCTGCCAGGCACTCACTGTGTAATACCACACTTAGTCATCGTGACAGTCCTGTGGGGCAACTATCAGTATTATTATCCCCATTTCACAGGGGAGAAAACTGATGTCCCCCTACGTAACTAACTTCAAGATCCAGGGCTAAGTAACTGAGGGAGGTGGGCATCTGGATGGGAACACAGCTGGCGAGGATGGGATTTCTATTGATACCCTACCACTGGGTCCCATTCCTTTCACTTTTGAAATTTTTTGTACTCTAGCTCATTGTACCTGACAAAATTTGGTCTCTCATAAATTGTATTGTCATAGTTGCCATTTGCTTATAGGTCTTCTCTGATGTAGAACACTGTGCACACACAGTGCCTAATGGCCATTTCAACTACCAAACAACACACGTTCACGCACTTACACACGCACGTGGATCTGGGAAACATTTGGGGAAAGGCATGAGGTAAAGGGCAGAAGGCCAGACACTGGGGGACTTGGACAAGTGCCGTTTCGCCCCACCAGGAGCCAGGAAAAGAAAGAAAATGAAGTGTTGGGCCAGGGTTTTAGCTCAGTGGTTCCGGTGCCTGCCTTGAAAGAGAAAGGTCCTGAGTTCGATCCCCAATAACCACATACAACAATGCCAGGTTTGGTGACTCACTCCTGTAATCCCAGCACTAGGGAGGCAGAGGCAGGAGGATTGCTGTGAGTTTGAGGCTTCCCTGGGCTACATAGTGAGCTCAGGGCCAGCCTGAAGTACAAAACAAGACCTTGTCTCAAAACAAAACAAAAAAAGAGACCAAGAAAGGCTGAGCAGGTGTGAGTGGGCTCAGCAGTGTAGGCTGCTGGCTCAGGGGTGGTCCTGCGGGCAAATGAAGCCTGAGCTCCAGACCCCTTTCTCTGAGTGTGACTCACCCAAAGACCAGCATGTCATATATCATTGCACATTTTGAAGAGAAAGATACTTTAAATGCACTCAGTTCTGCTCATTGTCTTTCTGCATTCAAACTTGCCCCAGGATACCTGGGTGGCATTAATGACGGAAGTGCTTGGGCATCTGGCTAAGAAGCACTTGAGTTGGGGATATATTTCATTTGGGCTTAGGACGACACATTTATGTGATTGTTAATCAAGAGAAGTTATTGCTAGCCATTCTGGTCATAGGAATACCTTCCAGGAATATTCCCACTGGCGGGGGATGTCCCATGGCCGCTGGCAGAAGAGTATGTGGTAATGGAATAGAGACAAGGCTCAGCAGTCCAGAGCCAGCATCCTTGGGAATTCCTTCCAGTCAGCAGATATCTAATACTGGTAAGCAATTTCCTTTTGATCAATACCTAGTCATAAGAACTGTTCTCTCCCTGTTAGGAACAGTCTCAATAATATTACATATTCAATTACAGCACATTATAATCTTTTCTTCTCTTTTAATTGGATAAATAGAACTTACTGGAATTTTGTTCTTTGTCAGGTCTAAGCAGCAAGCACATTGTATGTAAGGTCACATCCACACTATTGATAATGAAAATACTGTCTTCTTTCTAGTATGGTTATCTAAATTTATCTCCCTATTCTCTCTTTAGAAAATGCTGATGTGAAACCATCATTATAATAAGACGTTGTCAAAACATAGCCAGAATGGTAGGAAATGAAAATTGTTATAGATGTGTATCAGGTAAGTTATTTTAAATTTGTAGTTCATTGTGTCTTTCTTTCTCCTTCTGAATAAGTATGTACATCGGTACTTAAAACTGTTTTGTATTATGGTTTCTTCCTTTTATAAAGAGAGACTCCAAAACTGCAGAAGTATCAGGTTTATACAAAATTCTGGATCTGTCCCTACTCTCGGGAGGAGGCATTTTAACAGAGGCATGAAATTCTAGGGGTAGAAAAGGCCAATCAGACCCAAACCAGCATCACTAACCTTTACACTCAACGAATGACTGCAAAAGCCCTTTGGGACACAGCAGTTTCCTTTAACCTGACTGGACCCTACTGCCTTGCCCAGCCCTGCTCCATTGCCAGGCTGTGTAGCCAGTGGGCAAGTTGTCTTTCTGCCTGGGCCAACATGGAGCTCCACTAGGAGCTTCCTCCTGGGGGAAGCGGGCCCTGTGCAGCTCCTTCCTCTAGTTCATCATACACAGGTCCCAGTGCCATGCTTTGCAGACATGTGGCAGCCCTGCACTCCCGGCTGTCTGTGGAGATGGCACAGCTATGCAGGTAAGCTGAACTTCAGGTGTGGTGCCAACCTACCACTTTCCCATCTCGGGTTGCAGTGCTCATGCAGATACGCAAGAGATAGAACCCCAGTCTTGGCTCTTGTCTGATTGAAGTGGACAGAGTCCCCATCACCTGAACTGGTCACGATGTACGAAGGAAAAAAACTTTCTGTGTTGAGCCAGAGATGTGAGGGCACCATGGTGCAGGCTAAGCCAGGCATCCTAACAAACTGGCATCCAAAAAGGAGCTGAGGTTGCTTCCGCCCAGCAGGGGGCCCCAGCGTACTTGTTAGTCCTATTCCACCCTAATTATTCCACCCTAATTATTCCACCCTAATTAATGTGGCCCACAATCAAGGCAAACCCCACAGGGGCAAGAGGGACTTGGGGGGTGCTGGCATTTTCTGCAGGAAGACAGAAGGCATTTTACTTTCACTGGGGCATTGCTATGGTTAAATCATCAACTCAGCCCTCCACACCCACACACAATGATGGGAATGCTGGTCTAGTCCCTATAGCTCATGCTGCAGAAAGCTGAGCTCTCAGAGCCAAAATCTGACTTAAGTTTTCTTTCTGAGAAGATATTCCCATGTTTGAAGCGCATATATTCAACAGTCTGATTGCTCCCTCAAGAAGGGAAGAGGCTCGGGGACCCCTTTCATTTCGAGTGGTCTCTGTCATCTTCAGTCCAAGCTAGTCGTAATATTACCAGTACACTTCTATTAACATTTTTATAAAGTTCTCATGAATTTATTTTGTTTTGTTTGTTTGTTTGTTTTTTGAGACAGGGTCTCGCTTTTGTCATTCAGGCTGGCCCTGAGCTCGGCCTCAAACTCACATCACAGCAATCCTCCTGCCTCTGCCTCCCGAGTGCCTGGCACTGTGGTATGTGGTACTGATTGCTGCTGGGCGTGAGTCCCCACACCCAGTATTGTATGTGGTTAACCAGGGATCGAACCTGGGTCCTTGCGCTTACAAGACAGGCTCTGGAACCACTGAGCCAAATCTCTGGCCCCTCCCATGAATGTTATAGAGGTGTATTCTACCTGACAAAAATCTCTTCAAAGAGGCCTTCCTCTGCCTTGGTTGTGAGTCAGGAGGTCACAATATACTTCAGATTGTTAGCAGCCCTTCTGTCAGACACAGTTGATCTGAGTTGCCTCATGAGGATTCTTAGAGCCCTGTCTTCTACCTGAAAGCCCTGAAGAGACAAAGCTTTCTGACTGATGCAAGGTCACAAGGAGATGTCTCGCAGCTTCACTTTGATCTTTAACAGAAAGCCATTCCCCAAGAACTGTTTTTGCCTGCTGGGAAGACTGACCTGGGCCTTCTATATTTCCTCTACCTTCTATTCCGACTGAACTCATTTGTTCTATCTCTTCTCTGTTTTACCATGGACTGCTAGAAGCTTAGAGTTTAATAGAAACCTTTCTCTCTTTCAGGGAACTGAAGAAACAAGTGTTCCTGAATCTTTCTTTCAATAATAATTCCTAATATTCTTCTTTAAAAATGTTTCATGCAGCCCAGCATGGCAGCACACACCTGTAATTCCAGCTCTTCAGAAGGCTGAGCAAGAGGATTTCAAGTTCAAGGCCAGCCTAAAAAACTTAACAAGACCTCTCTCAAAGTAAAAGGAAAGAAAAAAGGCTGAGGATTTGGCTCAGTGCTCCCTGGGTTCAATCTCCAGTACTTCAGAAAAAAATATATATCATATACATATATATTATATATACAAAACAGCACATAATTCACAGAAGTACAGATAAATGAGTTTCCAAAATCCAACTGACCCACATACCTAATATATGGGCGGATGGAAGAATGTAACATTACGGAATTCTGCCCACACCCTTTTACCATCACTAATTCCCAATGGTTATAGTTATCCTGAGAGGTAACATCATGAATTCACTTTCTGTTTTAAGTCAGGTTTATTGAGATATGATTTACTGATTTATTCTTACAAAAGACACACCCAGTGTTGTGACCATACCACAGTCAAGATACAGAATATACTGGTTACCCCAGCGGATTCCTCACTCTCTCCCACCATTTCCAGGCTTCCAGTTACTAATATTTTATGACTTTTTTGTTTTTAAAATGTCCTACGAGAAGACTAATGCAGGAGCTGGAGATGTAGCTCATGGCACCCCACCTGAATCGCTAGGTCCCGAGTTTGATCCTTGGTACCTCCCCGAAAAAGAAGAATGCAGTATGTGTCCTTGTGAACCCTCAGCATAAGGTTTCCAAGGTCCATCGAGGTCGTTGAAGGGAACAGTAACCTCCCTCCACGTTGCTGCCTATTGCCACGATCCACGAATTTTATTCTTCCCTGTTGAGGATTGTTTCCAAGTACTGCTATCATAAAGCTCAGCACACAGGTTTTTGTGTGATGTGTTTCTACTCTTCTTGGAGGGAGGTTGCTGATATGTAAGGTGAACATATATTTAACTTCATAGGAAATAGCCAAATTGTTTTCCAAGGCAGCTAAACCAATCTGTGTGTCCACCAGCGATGAGTGCGAGTTTCAGCCTCTCAGTGTCTCATCAGCACACGGTGTGGTCGGGTGGCCTCTTTTCTGGTTACTCTGGAGGTTTCCCTGATGGCCTCCTGAAGAGTGTCTCGGCGTATACCCTGTCCTCTTGCTCCTGGGTCTGCTCCATGGCACTGGGTCAGTGGAGCAGCATGAGGGCTGTTGCCATGGGCTACAGAGCTTGCTAACCCGCCTACTCAGCCTCCCCGGAGTGAT